>BMAO01024244.1:0-25399 GCA_019973975.1 Trichonephila clavata
ATGTTCGAAGAACTGTTGTACATCAGTTGATTTTTTATTCAATGATACTCTACAGCTATAAAAAAGAAAGATATCGTGTACATAAAGTAAAAAATTCTCAAAAATGGAAAAATAAAATCTTTTTTTTCTGGGATCTGAAGTAAATTTCAAATGATTTACGATATGAGTAGGGTATTCCAGATTAATATATTTCTCAAAAAGTAAGAATAATTTTAACACAAATATATAAGTAACCAAATGTTTAGTGAATAATCAGGTTACGATAAATTTGGATTTTTAAAACTTTGTATGATACAAGACATAAACAGTATTATTTTCAGAATATGATGAATTGTGCAAATATAAATCACATCACAAACATTGTTACAGGTAGATCAAATTTTCAACAAAGAATAATTCTACAAAATTAAGGCAAAAAATTTCATATTAACCAGCCTTTCTATCATTTACAAATGTTGTAAACATTAATTTGCATTCAAATTTGTTTCCTTATTTATTATGAAAGCAAATCTTTCTGTTTCTGAAAGCTAGTTTTTCTGGAGGATCATTTGAATCGAAAATATTTTACTGTATTTATTTTTTTTATTTTTTTATAAAGAAAAATTCAAAGAATTTATAAAGTTAGGTGAATTCTAAACCGGGGATCAGTATACTTTCAAGAAAGAACCAGTTGTTAGTGAAACAAGATATCGAAAATATCAGACACCTACTTGATATGAGCTTCCGGGAAAAAGTTCCTCCATTCCAGCAACAGTCGCGTTAAGACTGTCATGCTCCAATTAATATTTTTTATATTATTTAAATAAAGTTTTACAGACAGGCATTAACATTTTCCATTCCTAAAAAAAAGAAGAAATATTATAGGTATTTTTTATTTATTTATTTATTTTTATTTCAATAGCTCAATGCAACTGCGATCAGTGTCAAAACATCAATGGTAGGAATTAAACTTTGAAGTTTCGTGAAAAAACTTCCATACCAGTACAACCTAAAGTACTACATTTTGGAATTTCATGTTTACACTAATAATTAAACTTTAGAAAACTGTTCTTGCATAAAAAAGTGTGTTTTTGGAAATTATATTCAAGCAAAGAAAACAAGTATTGATGCATATTAATTAACATAAAAGAACTAAAAAGTTCATTGAAATATATATATAAAGATAGACGAAAGTCTTAAAATTAACTGATGTAACACGGAAAATTTAGAAAATAAATTCTTTTTAAAAACTAGATTTCATTATTTTTTTATATTTACTGCCTCCTTGTAAAGGAAAGCAAATAATAAACGTATGTTTTGATTTTATCTTAATATGATAAGAATGTTTGTACATTTTTTAAGTCTCAAGGGAAAATACAAAATAAATCAAAAGTAATGTCATAATTACCGTTTGCAGTTTTAAAGGAATGAAGTAAAATTGAAGAAATTACTGGTTTAAAATTGTCAACTCTTTCTCTCTCTCTTTGAAAAAAGTGGTTTACTGAAGGCAGTGGCGTAGCTAGGTATTTAAAGGCCCTGATGCAAAAAAAAAAAAAAAAAAAAAAACAGGAGGGCCCTATCTTGATTGAATTTTATCAAGTAAAAAAGTAAAAATATATGAATATTTTAAATATATATAAAGCTACAATTTTTTTACTTACTGACTTCTCTTTCTTGGCGTTGTTTGCGCTTAAATGCACCCCACTTGATTTCTTTCTTTTTTTTTAATCCATAATTTTAGTTTTATAATTTATCTAATACGATTTGTATGTACTCAAGTATTTACTGACGTTAAAAGGAAGCAGAAACGTAATGCTACGCTATAAAACGTCGTTGAAGAATCCCTAGCTATTAATTTATCCGGGAGGATCGAACTCTCATCCTACAGAGGGCTTAGAGCTACAAAATGGTCCACCGAGATACACAGGAAATGATACAAAAATATGCATGAAAAAGAAAATTTAATACAATCTATACAAATAAATAAAATTGAAGTGTCTGTTTGTAATTTCAAATTAGCGGCTTCTTACTGAATACATTTAAAGGTATATACGGTACTTATATCAAAAAATAAATTTTTAAAATTTTTGTCTGTCTCTTTGTTCCGCTAATCTCGGAAACGGCTGGTACGGTTTAAAAAATTCTTTCACCAATGGAAAGCTTCATTATCAACGAGTAATATAGGATATATTTTATCCCCGTATTCCTACGGGAACGGGAACTACGTAGGTAAAACCGTGGGGCGTTGCTTACTCCCCGCCAAGTTGGCGCAAAATTATGCATTTTGTCAATAACAGAAATTTTAATAAAAATGTTCTCACATTTGTAACAAATAACTGAAACATAGTGCAATTTAACATCTTTACAAAAAGCAATTTCAAATGGTTTTTTTTATTAAACGTCTATCATTTATTACGTTACGTTTGTTAAATGCCAAACTTTGAGAAATTTCGCCAAGTTGGCTAAGAAATTCTCTATTTCGACAATCCCAGAAATTTTAATTCAAATTTTCTCCCACTTTTCAAAGAGAGAAACGACATAAAGTTTTAGCAAATTGCGTGATATTGAAAGCTCTATGGTAATATTAAATGACAGTTTCATAAAAAGTTTTGATTTGTCGAATATTTAATACATTGTATGGATTGTTTTTTTTTAATTAATTCAAATATATGGCCATATTTTACACAAAATGTTTCCCTTATACTGAACCTAGTTGTTTTATATGGAGGTATTACTATGAAGATATATATATATACTAGACATTACTATCAAAGAAGCCATACAATGTCAATCACCGAATAAAATTAGGGAATTTACGCAATACTTATACATCTTGTGGTCTTTCTAATTTTCAAACCTTTTGGAATAAGTACAAAGAGTACATGGCGGAAGATATTTTAAAGCAAGTACAAGCAAATATTCCTTTCAATGAACACATCTACAACGAAACGCTAATAGTAACTGAAAATAAGGTTTTCAAAAAGGTTGGGAAGAAGCTGCATGACTTTGGAATGATCAGTCAGCGACGAGTTGACGTAAATGGCTTCGATAATGAAATTGCTTGAGAATTAGACTACGATTTTATAGTATTGCAACATCAAGTAACAGAATTTATCCCTCTGTTAACTCCAGAAAAAAACAGAATTATTCCTCAAAGTCAAGTTTTCGAACGAGTGTTACGTAAAATAGAATCCGGCAGTGGTGCACTCTTTTTGCTCGACGCCCCTGGAGGAACCGGAAAAATGTTTTTGCTAAACGTATTATTAATGTTCGTCAGAAAACCCAGAAGATAACAGTTGCTATAGCTTCTTCTGGTGTAGCAGCGACACTACTGACCGCGGTCGTACTGCACATTCCGTTTTAAAATCATCGTTTAATCTTGCATTTGAAGATTCACCCATCTAAAATTTCAGCAAAAATAGCTCTCGAGGCAGGATGCTTCGACAATGTAAGCTTTTAGCTATGAAAGTACATAGCTCATATACGAACATATTTTTAATTTTTAGTATGAAGATTACGCCTCTGCACTTTTGTCTACATTTTTGTTAAATATACCCTACTCCTATAAAATAAGTTTGTGTACGCCATTGCTTCTAGTGAACCTGCTGATAACTGAATGTTACCATTGATTAATACAGCTCAAAATAATTGTAAAAGAGTACATACATTGTGCAAATTAATTGCTTTCTTAGCAGGACAAATTCAAGCCAAGAAATAAAGATAATCGGAAAAAAATCTATTAAGATCAAACACTTCTCTTACCAGACCATAGCCTCACAAAAACAAAAACCCACATAATCCACGGGGAAAAAAATTCCAAAAATTCAATAAGTAAATTCCAGTGACTGGTTATTTGAGAAAAATTCTTTTTCTCAGTTTATTTTATAAAATGAGAGAAACTGTCTCTAAGCTATAAGTATTTTAAGGCAGGTTTTGTAAGCTTGTAACAAGCAAGGAAGATTAAAATATAGTGAATTCTTACAGAAAAAAGATGTTGATATATATATACAGGGTGATTTGCTACCAAACCAACACAATGGTAAGGTGTATACGGGGAAGGTCAGAGGTAGGTATATTATCTGTTGTTGTTGTGTTGTTTCTCTTATGCCACCTGTCTGACGTAGTTAGATCGAGGCCCACGAAATTCATCATGGCATCGTGCCAGATTGTATGCCTGTCGTTAGCCTAAGCTTTGAGCCCCAAGAAGGTGACAGTACGATTTTGCTCGGTACAACAGGATAGATGGCGACACCATTCGAACCCACTGATTTAACGAGCACGTACTCCGTGTGTACTCGGAGGGTATTTGGTGGCATAGAACCTAGATATATCATCTATATATATATATATATATATAAAGGAGAAAAGCGACTTTCTAACTGACTGACTGACTAACCTCGGATATCTTCAGAATTATTCAACCTACAGACTTGAAATTTGGTAGACACGTTCCTTTCATGGAGTAGAGATCCGCTAAGAACGGATTTCGCGAAATTCGAACCGCAAGGGGCATTACGGGGGGGGGGTAAGGGGCGTTAAAAATAATTGTTTCCATTTTTAAACTACTCAACGTACAATCTTCAAATCCTGTAAGCAGATTTCTTTCATAGAGTAGAGATCCGCTACAAAAGGAGTTTGGGAAAAATCAACCCCAAGTGGCGGTGCGAGGGCTTAGGGGGCGTTGCAGATAATTGTTTTCATTTTTAAACTATTAGACGCACAGTCTTTAGATTTGATAAATAGATTCCTTTCATAGAGTAGAGATCAGCTACAAGATGGGTTTTGAGAAAATAGCCTCCTAAGTAGCGTTGCGGGGGATTAAGGGGCGTAATAGATAAATATTTTCGTTTTTAAACTATTTGACCCACCTGCTTGAAAATTGGCAGGCATGTTTCTTTCATAGAGTAAATATCTGCTACAAAATGGGTTTTGGGAAAATTGACCCCCAAGAGGTGTTGCGAGGGGTTAAGGGAAGTTATAAATTATTATTCCGATTTTTAAACTATTAGACGCACACACTTGAAATTTGGTAAGCAGATTCCTCTCATAGGGTAGAAATACGCTACAAAATGGGTTTCGTGAAAATCGACCCCCAAGTGGTGTTGCGGGGCTTAAGGGGCGTTATAGATAACTATTTCCATTTTTAAACTACTAGACGTACAGTCTTGAAGTATGATAATCAGAATTCTCTCATGGAATAAAGATCCCCTATTCAATGTGTTTTGTGAAAATCGATCCCCTAGGGGGCGTTGAGGGGGTTCAAGGGGCGTTATAGATAATTTGTTTCCATTTTTAATTTATTAGACTCACAGTCTTCAAATTTGGTAAGCAGATTCCTTTCATAGAGTACAGTTCACATAATGGGTTTTGTGAATACAGACCCCCAAGTGGCGTTGCGGGGGCTAATGGTGCGTTATAGATAATTATTCCCATTTTTAAACTATTAGGCTACAGTCTTGAAATTTGGTAAGCAGATTCCTTTCGTAGAGTAGAGAACCGCTACAAAATGGGTTTCGCGAAAAACAACCCTCAAGTTTCATTTCGAGGGATTAAGGGGCTTAATAGATAAATATTTCCGTTTTTAAATTATTAGATCTACCTGCTTGAAAATTGGTAGGCATGTTCTTTTCATGGAATAGTGTTCTTCTAACAAAGAGTAAAACGAAAATTGACCCCTAAGGAGGGTTGCGAGGGATCAAGGGGAGTTATAGAAAAAAATTCCTGTTTTTGAATTGTTCGACCCACATACTTGAAACTGGTTAAGCATGTTTTTTTTTTTTTTTTTTTTTTTTTTTTTTTTTGTTGCTGTTGAACAGAGATCCACAAAGAATGTACTTGAAGGAAATCAACTCCGGGGGGGGGGTAGCAAGGGGTAACTGGAGCGTATTGACAAAAAAAAAATCCTTTCTAGCGCGTTTTTCAGGAAGCGTAAAAAAGCGCTATTAGGACGCAAATTTCGTCTTCGTCGTTCCATATTTTGTCGTACCTTTTTCTCAGCCAATAAGAAACCGATTGACCTCCGGTTTTTCGGCATTTGGTAGCACTTGTGCCCTAGTTGAGCCGAATTATATTTAAATTTAATAATATTAAAAAAAAATTTTAAGTATAGTACACACACACTATTTTCTGTTAGTAAAAAGTTCATTAGTTGCATTATTGTAAAATACAACATGCGAAAAACGCGCTAAAATTACTTGGCCATGCCAATGATTGATATCTTGTTTCGAACTACAAGGACTATAATAATGGAATTTGGTTTGCATTTTTTTTTAATTGAAATTGGCTAAGGACGGTTATTTTGGAGAGCGACTCTCAACGAGATTACTAGGGGGGGGGGGGTATTGATAGTAAAAATTTCGTTTTTCTCTATTAGATTTAGACTTGAAATTTGGCTTGCATGTTTATTTAACGGAGTAGAGATCCACCGAAAATTGGTTTTGTGGAAATCCACTTGGTTATAGAGTTATGAAAGTGCAAACATTATTCTATATTTCAATTTTAGAGATTATTAGAAAATACAAACTAGTAGTTCTGTCCTTTTTTTATCAAAAAAAAAAGGACCCAATTGGAGTTACAGGTATAAGTATATTTTTCAATACAATCGAATTCTCAATGTTAGGACTTAGATATCAATAACTTATTTATATATATATATATATACGAACAGTATATATTTATAAAACATCATGAAATACCTAGTAAAGCGGGTAACTAACGGCTAGTATATATATATAAATATACATATATATATATATATATATATATATATGTAAGGATAATTAAATTAGATCTAAAATTAAATGGCTAGTCCATTTCTAACTTTTATCTTCTCGTTACATCTTCAAGTATTAAATTTATTACCCAGTTCGGGCATATAGAACACATTGCTCTAACTTTGCCGGCTCCGACCATTAAATTTTACTACCAATATGTCATCCTTAAATTCTCAAGTATACCTCTTGAATCAGAAGCTTACTTGAAGAGCATATGGCTTCTGAGGGAGCCGCCGATTCATATGGTTAACACGTGTCCGTCTCTCTCTCTCTCTCTTACAAACTGATTACAAAATGATTTCATGGAATAAAGGCGGTTAAAAAATAATGTCTTGAAGTTCATTTAAAAAAACCACGACAGCAATAAGCCGGCAGGATAAAAGCCTGCAGCCTGCAAATTAATTTTAACTTTAATGCAAAGCCATCGAAAATTTAAAACATTTAAAAAATTGACGCCAAAGTCAGACAACTACTGTGGAAATCGCTTTAAAGGACTTTATGGAATCCGGAACGCGCCGTATCTCCATTTGCTGAAGAGGCGCTCTAGCCCTGGAAACGAAACCTACTTCGACCGAAAGCGAATGTAAACAGCTCTACAATAAACATTCTCTCCGATGATAAGAAGAAGAAAAAAAAAGAAACGCCCCTGCCCCGAAAAGAAAGTGCCGTTCCAGCAGCAAAAGAATGAAAACAACTCCCCATTAAAAGTTCTCTGATGGCGAGAAAGAAAAAAAGTGAAGTGCACGTCAACATTTGGAAAAAATGTGCAATAATTCCGATGTGAATTTGACCAACATCGAATACATTATTGGAAGACCAACTTCGAATGTATTCTTGAAAATAAACATTAATTGCAATTATCAAGGCGCCACATCAAATATATTACAAAATCAAATCAACGAACAACAAAATGAACCAAAAATCTCTGCCCGTAAGAAATAAGAGGTCAGTAAAATTATTAGTTTACATTTATGTAGTACAGAAGTGACCGAGTTTTGTTTAACAAGACTCTTCAAACAGGAACAGTAATATAAATGATATTAAAATTTTATATGGTATATTTTGTGTTAAGTAATGTTTATATTTAGAAGAGAAAGTAGAGTGTGTTTTATTATATAAAATTTTGAGAAATTTTAATGTATTTCATTATTTTATTTTAAATTGTTAAAGGAATTATATCATTTATATGAAAGTATTGGTGTTATAAAGTTGAAAGGGGATATAACGTTAGTTATTAGAGAAATGACACACTCTAATAATACTAATATTAAGGAAACTGTTTATGAGGAAAATTAAAAGTCACATTGCATTTTTTTTATCCACTGAATTTTATTATTTTGTTAATTATTTTATTCATCAATATAACTTTGCTAAACTTAAATTAAAAATTTTCTCATCTTGAAATTGTATATTTTGATATACTGGCCACATATCAGGATTCACTGTTTCTCGAAATTTTCCTGGTCTAAATTTAAAGTAATTTAACTACTTAAAGTTTATTTTGGAAATGATACAGTGGATTGAAGAGAATTCAATCATTATGATTTTGTATGTCTTGAAAAATTAAGAGGACAAACTTATTTAGTTTGATTTGTATACCTCTTATTGTTTTCATATTAGCATCCCTGAACATCTGTGATTTGATCACGTAGATTTGTCAGAGAGATGTGTTGGTATTGGTATGGTGTAAATTATATTACTGAATATGAAATGCGAAGGAGAAAAATTTGTCTATGAAATGAATAAGTTGCAAAAGTTACAGAGAGATTCAAAATGTTTTATGTGATGATTTGAAGTAAAAGTAAAAATGGTGAAAAATTTAATACACTAATTTGTATGTGTTGTTGAAAATAATTATTATAATAATGATAGATTTCTTTCTAGAGATGATTCCCCTTTTCGAATTGAGATAAATAAAAGAGCTCTTATATATTCTTATACTCTAATATTCTTTATTCTCATAATACATGTAAAAGGAATATGGTCTGGTGTGTTGAATAGTGTATAACTGTTATATAAACTGTTCTCATATTATTAATCATATCATTTTATTCATGTCTATGCTTTGATATTTTAACAGTGTATTTCAGCTATGTATTATGTAACAAAATTAAGTAGTATTACGAAGGCGCCGGAGTATATTTTAATAGAAAATTAGTATCTTAATATTTGTATATCATGTATTTTTAAAATTATATTATTGTTTAATATGATAAACTTCCACACATATACTACACATAGGTAGACTATGTGCTAGCAATAACACAAATCTTATAATATGAAAGATTTGGAGGAAACGTTAAGCTCTTTTTCTGGATGCAATATAGATTTTAAAACGCTAATGTACATTTATGTGTACATTAGCGTTAATATTTTCAATTAATATTTTAAAAGTGTTATTATTTTGTTTATTGCTATAATTTCGTTTATTGTATTGTATTTTGATTTTATTATTCGTGTTACTTAATTCTATTTACTATGTGTAAAATGTATTTTTATATTATGTTATGTACTGTTTTGTATATATTGAAAATTTACTATGTTTCTAAGAGAGAAATGTTAATGATAATGACTTATGTTAAATGTTAATATGGTTTTGTTGTTATGCCAATAGATGGCGCCTGTATCTCTCATTTGTATTTATAGTTTTTCTTATGTAACAGTCTTCTAGCTCTAGCCACTTTGTGTGCAGGTTGTAATTTAAGTCTGTGATAATTCTCGTATTCCGTAAATAATAAAAATTTAAACATGTTATGGGTACCAGCACAAGCTTTAACCATGCTTGAAGTATCAAAGATAGTGAGTCTTTTACGATAGAAAAGGCAGAAAAAACTTTATTTCTTGGAAGCAACAAGTCGCGGCAAAGTTTTGCGGATCGGCAATTTGGCGGGAAGATAGCGTGATCGCGCCGCCATTTTGAAGAGATCGAGGAAGAAACAGAAGAGATGACCGTTGTTGCTTAGCCTAGAAATATTAAAACACAAATTATTTAAGAAACCTGCAAATATAAATTTCTAGAAAGGAAATAAGTATGGATTTCAGTCGGCATATTAAGCCTTTGACCGGAGAAACAGATTGGCCGATGTGGAAACGGAAGATACGAGACCTACTCGATTACCACGAAGGAGCGATCGAGATTATAGATGGCAAGCTGAAAAGGCCAGAATCCATAGATGCTGATGCTCATGAATCTATAAGAAAAAAGTATAAAGAACGCTGCGATTTGTACAGAAAAGAAAATAGTTATGCAAAATCAATGATCGCAAGTACTGTCACTGATGCTGTGTATCAGAAGATTATGGACAAGGAAATAGAGTTTGATGCGTGGGAATCATTAAAGCAGCAGTTTGAAGAAACTTCAAAAGATCAGTTGTTTAAAATTTGCACAGAGTTTTTTGCATTCAGCTGGGTTACAGTAGAGGATGTCTCAACACATATTGCAAAGCTAAGAAGTCTTTGGAATGAACTGAATAATGGACTTGAGGCTAGACAGGACAGCAAGCTGCCAGATTTGATGCTAGTTTGTAAAGTATTACATATTTTGCCTTATCAGTTTGAAACCTTTAAATCCAGTTGGATGTTGTTAGCTGGAGATGACAAGAAGTCATTTGAAGAATTAACAGTGCAGCTGTGTATGTTCGAAAGAAATTTTACCAAAGTGAAAGACAGTAGCAAAAAAGCCCAGGAAGCCCTAATGGCTACAAAATCAGAAAGACCCAGACAAGAGAGCAAATATAAGTTCAAGTCAAGAAAAGAAGATAGCTGCAATTACTGTAAGCGAAAAGGACATTGGGTAAAAGACTGCATAAAATGGATTTCAGATGGAAGACCACCAAAGAATAAATTGAGTGATACACAATTAAATACAGTGTCAGCTAACATAACATTAATGTCTATATCTGAGGAAGTCTGTACATCAGAGACTAACCCTACATCATATTGGATTGACAATGGAACTACTAGGCATGTCACAAACTGCTACACATGTTTTGTTGACTTCATAAAATTTAATAGTCCTTGTGGCATTAAAGCTGCTGGAAATGAAACATTAGTTGCTCTTGGGAAAGGCACAATAAAAGTAAAATCCACGATTAATAGAAAATGCCAGGAAGTTTTTCTGAAAGATGTTTGGTATGTTCCAAAGATTAATAGAAATTTATTCTCTGTACTTGCCGCTCAAGACAGAAATAAAAACAGTGAATTTGTGTCGACTCCTACAGAGTGCCTGTTTAAAGTCAACGGTGATGTGGTGCTGTATGGATCTCGCAGTGTGAATGGTTCCTTATTCAAAGCAAATATTGAACCAATATTGCCCAAAGAAATAACAGAAGTTCATACTGTTGTAGCAGATAGCTCCTTGCTACAGTTGTATCATTGAAGATGGGGCCACCAAGATAAACATCACATCCGAAACATGCTTGAAAAGGAACTAGGCATCCACATCAAGCTAGATAAAGAATTATGTGAGCCCTGTATTTATGGCAAAGCACATAGGTCTTCATTTGGCATCAGGAAGAAAGCATCTGAGCCTGGTGAACTGATTTCAGCAGATGTTTGTGGACCATTTGTTGAGTCATTCCAGAAGAAAAAGTATCTGGTTGTATTCATTGCATTTACAAAGTTTCGCTATAGTTACCTAGTAAAAAAGAAGTCAGAAGTAAAGGTGTTAGAGCACATGCTTGCACATACAAGGACATTGGGATATTCTGTGAAAGAATTCCTCTGTAATAATGGTGGAGAATTTGATAACAAAGCTGTCCTGGAAATTTTACATTCAAATGGAATCACTCAAAGGCTGACAGCACCTTACACCCCAGAACAAAATGGAGCCAGTGAACAAAAAATCCGAAACACTATTGAAATGGCCAGAACATTCAAATGCTCAAATCCTGACATCAGTTTTCCTGCAGCCATTTGGGCTGAGTTAGTTAACTCTGCCATATATATACTAAACAGAATAGGAAAGTCATCAATAGAAAATGTAAGCCCATATGAGCTTTGGCTCAAAAAGAAACCCCGGTTAAAACAATTGCGCATAATAGGATCTCCATGCTATGCTCATGTTCCAGCTCAGAAGCGAAGGAAAATGGACAAGAAGGCTAACCAAGGGTACCTTGTGGGTTATGATGGAGATGAACAATACAGAATTTGGCTAAAGAAAGAAAAAAGTGTAATTTTATCTAGAGATGTAATATTTCAAGAAAAAGCAGGCAAGTGTGATGACCATACAGAATTGAAATTAGAAGACAGGAAAGAGAAGATACATACCAGGGAAAGTATGAAGAGCATCTTATAAAAATTGAAGACATTCCTGTAGAAAGTACACTAAGCTAAGAAGACTTAAGTGATTCTGAGAGTGATAATAAAGAAGATGCTGAACCTACATCAGATAGACAGCTGAGAAACCGCTCACTTCTGCATAAATCAAAAAGGTTTGAGGATCATATTATGGAAGCAGAGTCCATATTTAGATTACTATAATCCTGAAACATATGAAGAAGCAGTTAACTCCAAGGATAGCACAAACTGGAAGAAAGCCATGGAAATTGAAGTGAATTCATTAAGTGAAAATCACACTTGGGAGCTAACAGACTTACCAGTTGGGGCTAAAGCAATCCCCTGTAAGTGGGTTGATAGACGCAAAACAAATCCAGATGACAGCATCAACAAGTATAAAGCCAGACTTGTTGCTAGAGGTTTCAGTCAACACCAGGGCATTGATTACAGTGAAACATATAGTCCAGTCGCCAAATTAGGAACAATACGGACAGTTTTAAGCATTGCAGCTGAAGAAAAGATGCACTTGACTCAGTTTGATGTATCAACAGCATTCCTTTATGGAGATCTGGAGGAAACCATATATATGCAACAACTAGAAGGTTTCAAAGATGGTTCAGGAAGAGTATGTAAACTCAAGCGAAGCCTGTATGGTTTAAAACAATCACCACGCTGTTGGAACAAGTGTTTTGGTCAATTTTTAACAGATCTTGGTTTTAAAACAAGTGAAGCGGATCCATGCCTTTACATTCGGGAAAGAAAAGGTAAAAAATTGTTAAAAGTGTTATATGTTGATGATGGATTAATTGCTGCAATTGACCAACAGGACTCTGAAATGTTCATCAAGGAGCTGAAAACAAAATTCAAGATCTCAGTAGGAGAAGTTTCTTGTTTTCTAGGTCTTGAAATTGAGCATCATAAAGACAACTCAATAACGATCAGTCAAAAAGGATATGCCAGAAAGATACTTAAGTGTTTTGGTTTTTAGGAATGCAAACCTGTGGCTACACCCATGTTAAAAGATTGTAGAATGCAAAAGTCTGAAACCAAAAGCTTTGATTTTCCATATAGGCAAGCTGTTGGTGGCCTTATGTATCTGATGGTAGGTACCAAGCCAAATCTAGCATATAATGTAGGATTTTTTTCGAGATCACTTGAAAACCCATCTGCCGAAGATATAGTCAGGGTAAAGAGAGTATTCCGCTACATAGCTGGCACTGTTGGATATGGAATAACATACCATGCTACAGAGACAAAAGGTGTGCTTCATGGTTATAGTGATTCAGATTTTGGTGGATGTACCAAAACAAGTCGATCAACCTCTGGATATGTTAAGATATATGCTGGAGGAGCTATCTCATGGCGCAGCCAAAGGCAAGCAATTGTTGCCACTTCAACCACTGAAGCTGAGGTAATAGCAGCAGAGACAGCCAAAGAAGTCATTTGGCTCTGCAGACTGATTCAGGGCATAGTGAACTTGAGGGAAATTCCCACACTTCAAGTGGACAACAGGGCAGTAGTAAAGTTGTCACACAACCTTGAATATCATCGAAGGACAAAGCACATAGAAATAAAACACTTATTTGTGCGTGAGAAAGTCTTAGAGGGAAAATTAAATGTGAAGCAAGTGTCAACTGAGAAACAAGTCTCTGACATTTTGACAAAATCCTTGATGAAGTCAAGACTATTGACATTGTGTAATCAAATGGGACTGTTCTGACAAAATCCAGTTAACAAAGGAAAGTGTTAAAGATAGTGACTTATGCTAAATGTTAATATGGTTTTGTTGTTATGCCAATAGATGGCGCCTGTATCTCTCATTTGTAATTATAGTTTTTCTTATGTAACAGTCTTCTAGCTCTAGCCACCTTGTGTGCAGGTTGTAATTTAAGTCTGTGATAATTCTCGTATTCCGTAAATAATAAAAACTTAAACAAGAAAGACCACCGTTACTCCCATTTTAAAATTGTGGGGGGGGGGGATGTAAGGATAATTAAATTAGATCTAAAATTAAATGGCTAGTCTACTTCTAACTTTTATCTTCCCGTTACATCTTCAAGTATTAAATTTATTACCCAGTTCGGGCATATAGAACACATTGCTCTAACTTTGCCGTCTCCGACCATTAAATTTTATTACCAATATGTCATCCTTAAATTCTCAAGTATACCTCTTGAATCAGAAGCGCACTTGAAGAGCATATGGCTTCTGAGGGGGCCGCCGATTCATATGGTTAACACGTGTCCGTCTCTCTCTCTCTCTCTTACAATCAGATTACAAAATGATTTCATGGAATAAAGGCGGTTAAAAAATAATGTCTTGAAGTTCATTAAAAAAAACCACGATATAAATATATATATATATATATATATATAGCAGCAATACTTATATTTAAAAAATATACAATACTTTTTGTTGTGTATATTTCAGACGCTTCCAATTCCCCAAATGATAACATCGAATCTTTCTTCTTTTTTTCAATTACTTCATCAGAGTAAAATACATATTTTTTATATCTTCATGAGATTTGACTAACGCGTTTCAAGGTTTCATTACTAGTTTACCCATACAACCAGTCTACATCTTTTCTAGTTTGAAACTTTATCACATATTGCTCACATGTTTCTTCTAACATCAAGATGTATTGACGAAACAGAAACACATCCCTTGCATAGCCTTGAAAATGGCTTTGTTTTTGCTTAGTACTCATCTGCCATTTTTCAAAATGAAATAAATTTCAGAATGAAAGAAGAAAAAAATCTGGTTAGAGTTGCAACCAGTCAGATGCGTTCAGACTTCTTTTTTTTTATGGGATAAGGCAGTAAATTTTTAAAAACTCGTAGTAGGCACTGAGGCGTTAACTTTTCGATAATAATTGAAAATCAGTTGTGGTCTGAGAGGGCTGAACTCCCAAACCCCACTCTTGTGTATGCCATTGATTAGAGTTTTAAAACGCCAGACACACATACACAGAAAGGTGGCACACGATTTGAACTCAAAAGACGCTAGAAAATTCGGGGGGGGGGGGAATAATCCCCATCTCTTCAAAATTCCCTAAAATCTGACGTTGTCTTACCTACGATTTCAGTAGACACGTCCCGTTTTTTCTCAAGTCTGATAGATAAAAGGAACAAACAAGGACTGACGTGTAATGCGTAATTTCGTTGGCAGTACCTATTCCTACTTTTTACAGCCTTGGAATTCAAATTCCTCTGTTTTGGGGTGCTATATTTGGCTCGTTATGAATTATTGGCTACTTTCAAAATAATTACAATAAAAAAGTGCAATGTATTGTATTTTTTAAATATGCTGTGTTGAGTGTGTGTTTCAGTATGTGTGCATCTAATAACCTATTATAAATATTGTGCGTTTATTGTTTATAACTTTACTACTGAACAATTTCAATGTTTTTTCGATTTTTGTTTGAATTTTAAGATATAAATATGATTTCATTGTTTATTTGTTGTATACAAGTTCACACACATTAGAAATATGGTATGTTTATAAAATAAGAATTAAGATTAAATTTTTAAAAATATTAAGTGAAACTGGAAAAACAAATGTAGAACTGTAACTATATTGTAGACTTAAAATAGAAGAGTAAAATGTTTTAGTTTATTCATATATTTTTGCTTATTTGCAATTTTTAGTAAATTTTTATTAATCCTTATAACATTTGAATCAGGTTTAGCAAATTTTTTCTAAACAGACACTTGAGGATTATTGTTACAAAATCCTTTTAACTTTTGCAGCTGAAATTAAATCATATTTTCATTTAGAGCAATATTCTTATATATATATATAGTATAATAAAATGAAAAAAAAATAATAAGACAAAATTATACTACCCACAAAGCTAAATGATAGAAAACAGATTCTAAGAAACATAACTAGAAAAATATTGATATATATATATATATATAATATATATATATAATATAATAATTATATTATATATATTATTGATAAAGGAAGAAAATTGTGTTTTATATTTATCTATATCATATTGGCTGTTATAAAATGGTAGGAATTACATGCATTGCCTTTTAAATACTGTTTAGAATTAAAATTATTTTCAGCTTATGCTAAACAAAAATTGACTTGAATTCCATATAATTTTTCAGTTAAAAAACAGTCCAAAATTATGTTTATATTGTGATTTAGCTAATATATAAAGGGGATAATTTATTTTTCAGTTCTGTTCTTACTTTGCTGAAAATTCATTATAACCATTGTTCACAATAAGATTCATATTTCAGCTATGCTTAAAACGTGTGATTAAACTTAAAATTCTGTTGTATAAAACTGAAAACATTTTTAAAAAATTATTAAAAAGTATAGTATTATAATCATTTCAATCATCAGTAGTATTGATGTACTTTTTTAAAAAAAAATTTTAAAGTAAATTTTATGAAACAGTATTATTATTATTTTTTTTTTTTAGCTATATTGAGTAGAGATAATTTTAAAATAAGTTTTCAGTACTTCAAAATTAATTATTAATGGCAGGAAAATAATGATAAATTTTCAAAATACCTTAATGTATATTTTGCTTGGAACACATATTCCAGTAAAAACAAGGTTTTGTTATAGGTTTTGAAAAAAAAAAATTTTTTTCTTACAGAATTCTTTTTTTTAAAAAAATAAGATTTTTAATAATAATAATATATTATTATTACATGACAGTGGCTGTTTTCTTTCATTGAATTATAATTTCTTGAAATAAAAATTTGAATTTGATGTATTGAGATATACAAATTAAATATTTGTTTTAAAAAATGAGATTGATTTTTCCTGAAAATTTTACTTCAATGAAGAAAAATGTATAAGTTTTTCTTCCTCCTTTTTTTTTTTAATTTGGGGGTTGTTAAAAAGAAGGATTAATACATTTTTTCTTTCTCGTGTTTAATTCCTTTAATAATTTCCTTTGAACTTGATTGTACATTATCCCAAATTTCCCGTTACTGTTCCAAATGTTCAGTGCTTGCTTCAATTTTTCACTACTCGGTTTTAGTCCCAAATTTATAGCATATATTTTTTTAATTATCAATGCTACACTGTCCAGAAATGCCTTCACTTAGTCCAATAAGATGTGCCAATTTCAGAGGTAGATGGAAATATAACTGCATATTTTAATAAGAACCAGAAGTTATAATTGTTCAAATGTTTAAAACTGTCAGAGTTCCCCATTTTTGATTCCTGGCACTAAGGCTGCAACTTAGCCAGTATTTAGCACCATGAACAATTCAGCAGCTTTTGTAACAAAACTGCCCTGACTTAAATAAGATCATAATAGAAAAAGATGCTCTGAAAAATATTCATACTTTTTATATTATGAAGGTACTTCAAAATAATTTAGAAGGGTTGCAGATTTATTATTTTTTAAAAAATGAATACTGAATTTTAATTTGTTTTTTATATAAGTATTAAAAACATATCATTATTAAAAAATAAAACAAAAATTGTTTATTTGGGTATAAATATTTCTTGACCAACATACTACCTCCACCCCACAGTAACTATAATAAAATAATTTATTTGTAAAAAAATCTATATATATATATATATATATTACATTTTGAACTTCAAAATCTTTATATTGAAGCAGCTATTCATTTTGAAATGGAATTTTTGATAGGAAGGAATAATATTTGCTCACTATTCCCTTAACTATTTTTTATTTCAATATATATAAAATTTAGTGAGGAAGTATTTGATGTTATAATTTACTGTTGTGTGTGCGTTGAATAATTTTTTTTAAAAATTGTTTCATATGTATAAAATTTCTATCAATATATGTATAAAATCTCAATAACTTGACATGCTATCTTTGTATACTTTTTATGTGGAGGATTTAATCAGATAACATTTCATTCTCCTAAATTCCACACCACCACACATTCACAACAGGAAGCTGTGATTTTTAGAATTTCAGTGTTGACTGAAATGTTATACTTCTTTGTGAATTCAGTTTCTTTTATTTGATTTAAACAAATATGTGAATGCAGTTTTTAAATTTCTTTTTTAAAACACTACTGTCTTTCCAACTCTAACTCAGGGATTATATTTCTGAAATTTTAAAAGCATTTTAATAAATTGGGTACAATTCAGAATTAATTAGAATTTTAAAACTTATTGCTGAAGTTATTTTAAAGTTCAGATTTTAGATAATTTCCGCAGCCATATACTATTTCAAATTTAATGTATTAGTGAACATTCTGTGCCTGGACAAATTATGCTCACAAAAGGGAAAATCACTACCTTAGTTTACTAGAAGAAAGTGGCAAAATCTTTGCTGTGTGTAACTCAGTAACTTTAAATTAAGGACATGAAAACTGAAAATGGATGATATTGGATTACTCCAATAATTCTCAGTCCTTTCTATTAAAAAAAAATTAATCAAAATAATGGTTGAATGTAAATTTAATTTGTCGTTCTTTTTTTTCTCTTTCACTATCTACATTTATTTCAAAGTGAATGCTTTTTCATACTTTTGATTTTTCTATCATGTCTCTATTCAAATTAACTTTTCTGATATTTTATTTGGAGGATTGCTATGAAAGAGACGAAAGTGTGGTTCTACAATATGATAATTGGATCCTCCTAGACCAGGAAAAGGGAAGGAATCTTAGGACCACTCCTTTGAAACTTCTCACTCATCTCATGATTCACATGGGGGGAGGGGGCTATTTTACGACACCGAAACTCGAACACAAACGCGCCTTAATTAGCTTGTTAAAAAAACGTGGGAACCATTCTTCTCATTTCTTTTTCCCTGATTTATTCTTTTTGGCTAGATATTTTTAACTCTATATCTTGATTAGAACGAATATTTTAATTATATTACAACGCAAAATATTTTTAATGTAAACGGATTAATAATTTTTTTTTTGAATTTTTGTAAAGTATTAATAACATAAAAATAGACATTTTAATCAATACTGAAAAATAATTGCTATTATGTATCTCTCTATGCTGTACATCAAATATTATCATTATTACACTTTTATTAAGTTTTTCCACGCAATTTATTTGTGAGAAATTTAATGAAAATATTATTGTATGAAAAATATACATCTAAAAGAAATTATATCGAAGTCATGCTTCTATTAGAAGTCTATTTTTATAACTATTCGACGGTGTGTGAAAAAACTTCATGTAAGATTATAGCGAGATAAAAGGTCAAAAAGCAAAATGACCATAGAAGTAGTACATATATATATTTTACATTTAAAAAATATGAATTTTTTCGTTTACTTTTTTGCTGGTTCTTTTTTAAGTTGCTTTCTTAAAAAATGAATGTTTTAAAATCATTAATTAAACTCATTGTTTTTAAAATTTTTATTTCCCCTTCCGACCCAAAAAATATAAATTTTTTAAAAACACGTAAGGAGGGAAAGTACCTTTATACATTGTAAAAATCAATTTTTGAAAAATATTTTTAAAAATTATTACAGAAGGCTAGAAACGTTTTAAAGCAAACCTAATCAATATCCAACAGTAATTACGCTCTCTGCAATAAAAAATATAGATGTGAACAGAAACTAATATTATAAAAAAAGTTAACAAATAGATTTTTCGTTAATTTCTGATTGAATTTCTTTGGCTGGTCTCTCTCTCTCTCTCTCTCTCTTTTGTTTTGTTAATATCGCACTTCGAAACAACGTGAGGGGTATAGAGGTGACGAACTTCGTAATTTTAAATCACGATGAATTGAGGAGGATGATACCTGATTTGACATTTTACTCTCCAGACTGTTCGGATTGGAAATACACTATTAATATTTTTTATTTAATATAGAGTTATATAACAGGGACGTAGCTAGGTAACCAAACGCCTTGGTGCAACAACAACAAAAAAACACCGAGGGTCCTATTTTCATTGGACTTTATCAAGTAAAAATATATTAGTATTTTAAATATACAAAGCTATTTTAACATCAGCCCTTTATCATGATCTGCAGAATATAGGAAGTTGTCGTGTTAGCCTAGTGGACAAGGTAACAGACTAGTGGCTGGTATGTCATGAGTTCGAGCCCAGTACCACTGAAGACCCGCCGTGTAGGGGCGCAATGCACGTAAATCTATTGAGAGCTCAAAAGTCTTCCCGTTGGTGTGGTGTGGTAGTTAGGAGAGGGGATGCCAGCTCTGGCGTCGTCCTCGTCACTTGACCATGGTTCAAAATTACGAGGTTCGTCGCCAAAAGCCCTCGTCTGAACAGTGCGACGTTAATATTCACTCACGCAGAACAGAGGAAAGTAAAGCTACATACTACTTACAGGTATGTGTATGAGTTTTCCTGAGTAAACTTTAGTGAGATTACCCAGGTTCGATTTAACACGGGATAGACAGGAAACGATACAAAAAATAAGCATCAACATGAAAATGATACAATATTATAATTATTTTTAAAAAACACCCCTGCAAAAGTGGGAGTGGGACAAAATTACATAAATCTATTTTTTACAGATACGAGTTGTGGCGAAATACTCGAAGAGGAAAATAGCTTATTATGAATAATACTGTTATTTAAAAAAATTACCAAGAAGAAATAGCTTCCTGTGCAAGTTTAAGATGCATTTTTCATGGAACCTGAAGCTTATTTTCAAGTAACACTTGGAAAAATGAAAAAAATTGAAAAATAACATAAATTTTCAATAAGTAAATTCGCAACATCATATACACAAAGGAAAGGAAAGAGAGGCCCCTGACCACTCCCAAGGTGTTCTCTCTCAAAATTGGGGTGGAACCGAGCCAAATCGTACTGTCACCTGCATGGTACTCAAAGCTACAGCTAACGACAGGCGTACAGTCTAGCCCGATGCCTTGATGAATATCGTGGGCCTCGATCTGACTACGTCAGACAGGTGGCATTAGTAACAATAACAAGGAAAGGAAGGATTTTCTCTCTGAATTGTTTAAATTTGTTTTTAATTTTAAGAAATACTTAAATAGCAGATAAATTTAAAATTTTAGGTTTTTTTCAGAATACACAAGCATTCTTCCGTTTTCAATTTTATAAAAGAATGTAGAACTATAATGTACATCCTTCAAAAGTTATCTAGTGAAAAAGGAAGAAAGCCAATCAGTTTTTATTCTTTTTGTGTTCATACTTTTTGCTATTGAAAAAAATTGAATAATTCCATAACAAAATTTTCTTTGATGCTTTAAAGTTTGTACTTAACAGGAAAAAAAAGTGAAAAATAAAGCTTCATATGCATTTTCAAAAATTAGCTTCAAAAATTTCCCCTTCATTTTGTTACAAGTAATCGTGAATCGCAATACAATCAACATCATATGTACCAAATATTCACATGCACACAGAAATTTGTAAAATCAAGAAGCTCCAAACAGTGTTATGCATGACAAATATTTATATCTTATTTTCGAAACATGTAATTAAAAGATTTTAAAAGTACAAATTTTATGTTTTATTTAGAAATTAAAGATGCAAAATCTTACATAAAAGTTCTTAAAAATCAATGCTGAAGCACGCATAAAATACTTTGCAATAGTAAAATTCAAACATTTTAATTAATAAAACTGAACCGTAAAAAATATGTTATACAAAATTTATAAACACATTTCTGTTAAATTATATCTAGCAAAAAGTTTAAGTGAACATTTCGTATATAAATATAGATGCGATTTTTTTAAGATGAGCACTAAGAAATTTTTCCCCTTAGAATACATACGAAAACTTAGGACTTCTCAGATTTTATAAATTTGGTTGTAATGGGCTTACAAAGGAAGGGCGGTCATCTATAAAGTTTTTTAAGTACCACCAATTGTCTCATGGAAAATATTAGGGATCCTCTATAAAGTCTGGTTTTAAGCCCCAAGCCGGATCTTACAAAGGATTACTTATTCGACATCAGTCAGTCTATATGGGGCCCCTTGAATCCTGGGCCTCCCTGCGATGCGGAGGTATACTTTAAGCCACTGAGTACTACTAACATTTTTTTAAAAAAATATATAAAATATATTTTGACGGATTTAAGTATTAAATAAATGGAATTAACTGATTAAATTTGATGTTTTGTGAAAAGTAGTGAAAAATAAATTAGCAGCTCGCATCAATAGGATGACGTTTACTGTAACGACCATTAATTAAAAAAATTGAAGTTAATTTATTATTTTCAAGTCAAAATGTTAACATTCGTCAAAAACGTTTATATTCTGGATAATCTGTGCATGTTTTCACTAAATATTTCAACGTGGTTGACAATATCATATGGAATGCATACATTTATTCCTAATAATGTAAATGAAAATGACTTTCGTATTATATGCTGCATAAATTTGTAAGTCAGAAAAT
This sequence comes from Trichonephila clavata, assembly GCA_019973975.1. NCBI lineage: Eukaryota > Metazoa > Arthropoda > Arachnida > Araneae > Nephilidae > Trichonephila > Trichonephila clavata. The sequence goes on from BMAO01024244.1 coordinate 22,347, forward strand.
TTTAGTTTATTACAGTAAAGTATTTATACTATTTAAGGGATTTTCTCAAAATTTTCTTCCTTGAATTACTGATTTCAATACACATAACATATTCATTAAAGGTAATATTAGTACTATAAATGAATGGTTTGGAATCACAAACAACTGAAAATTTTAATTTGGATAGGCGACGCAGTACCTCGAATTTCTGAAATGCTAGTGACAAATATGTGACACGTATCTCGTTTCTCCCATCCATATTACGCCGTCTAAGGATTGCAAGGATCAATTTCGTTTAATATGAAGCATACTACAATATTCAAAACAAAGGGTCGTGAATGAAATCAAGATTCGAAACCATAGCTCATTTGGAAAGCCCATTTTTTTTAGCCTGACCATAACCCAAATATAAATTCTAATGCAAGCAAATGAATATAAAAATTGCAATAAAACTTTCTAAACCTGATGAATTTTATGGAAACAGTAAGTATGAAATGAAATAACTGGGGAGTTTGTGAAATTCATATATAGGATGAAATCATTTTAATACAATTTAGGGTGTTTTCCAATCGAAAAAAACCTTTTTATAATACTGAATTATCTGATGCCTTAAATTCATTTCATTTTCATTTTTTTAAAAAAACTTTCTTTTATATATTAGAAAATTACATTTAATGACAGATTCCAGTAATATCCTGAAATAATTTTTTTAAATAACACTGAGACTTCGACATTTATATAAGTGGCGTTCGAGATCTGATTCCAATACAAAGACAGAGACGGATTAAGTTAGTTGGAGGACCCTGGCGGTAAAAGGTTTGAGGCCCATGAATTCAAGAGTAAAAAACTAAAATAGTGAAAAGGTTCGTTAAACTTAAAATCTCGTAATAAAATGTATAGCTATATTGAAACTCAATTGCTCAAGATAAACCTTAACTTTAAAAAAAATTAAAAACTTTATTAAAGAGCTTGTGCAATTTTGCTGTAAAACGTTATGTCTTGATTTCTTTTTGGCAAATTCATCAATTTTTTCCCGTGTCTATTTTGTCCAAAAAATCTTATTTTATACGTAATATGTCAAGGTTGTTCATCTTGTCTCCTCTCCCATAGCATTCTTAAATAATTTTAACGCGCCTTAAAACTGAAAAAGATCACTCACCTGATACATTTGGTATCGGTATTGTTAAATATATTTTCAAAAGTATGTCTGCACATTAGGGAAAATCGATACCATCAGGGCCGGCTCTAGCAGTTTTGCCGCCCTGGACAAAGTGGAAAATGCCGGCCCTCTCCAAAGCCAGAAATTATAATTAAAAAAGATAAATTGTGTGTGTTCACATCGATACACAACTATAAAACCTGAATAATTCTGACGAACAAAAATGCATCCTATATATATATATATATATATTAAGCCTTAAAAATACAAAATAATTCGAAATTAAGTACATAATTACCTATTATTATTTCAAACGAGTAAAATGTAAGAGAAGAAATGGCCCATTTCAGCGGGCCAATTTCTTCGAAAAAGAGTCTACTGATGGTGGGGATCACAAGTATATATTTTAACTAATAGTAACTACATTCAAGACTAAAAACATCTCTTGTGGCTCTCTATCCATTAAAAACTTTTACTACCCCTGTCCCCTTTTGGATAGCTGACACTGGACATCGTATGGGTGAAAGGAATGTCTATTGTGACCTCACTCCTGGATGTTGAGAAAGTTACCAGTGAAAGATGTGTAAGCATATCAAATTTCATGATTTAACATATACTCCCGCCTCGAACCCTTAAAGTTTCAACACAAAAGACAACTGACATTAAACATTCAGAGTACAAAATAAAGAAATAAGGCACGATAAATGAAATATAAAATTCACACCCATATTTCAGAAAAATATAACAAACTTTTTGTAACACTAAAAAATATTTTCCAAATTCGATCCAAATGCCGCCCTTAAAATTTGCCGCTCCGGACAGAGGTCCGGTTTGTCCGGCCCTAGAGCCGCCCCTGATACCATTTCTCTAGCAACTCGATAAATTTCTAGTGGGGTTTTCAATGTATCTTTGTTTTCTTTCAAAAATCGTAAAAACTGATCCAATACTTCGCGAAAATTAAAAGATTCAATACCATCTTCATAAATATCCATTAGTCTTTGTATAAGAGCTTTCTTCTTAATTTTAGGTAATAATCTCTCTTCAAAAATACAGTTAGGTGTGTTCTAAAACAGTTTCATATATCTCAGCTCTTCGGGATAGTTCTGTTATTGTCCTATCGCATATGACATAAAATGAATTCACTGTGAAATTTTCCCTTCTTTCAAATTCATAAATGATTTTTCCGAATTCATGTCCGAAATTTTGGATATAATATTCTAGATATTTTGGTAGACTAGAGCCTTTTAATAATTCACTCAACATTTTGCAACTATTTACTTGTAGCAATTATTCTCAGCAGTAAGATATTCAAAATCAGGTCATTAGGTGAATTTCATATTTGTCCATCTGTTTCAAAAGGGAAGTTGTGCCTTCACTATTGAACCTTTTTTCCCTCATTCGCGTCACGGATTTCGGCCAGGGTATCTCTTGTATGCGTATAACACAGTCTTATAGCTCGTACGACATCTCCTTTTGCTGACCATCATGTACCTAAAACTTTTATCACCGATATTGCACGTTTACTTCTTTCCAGAATTTTATTAATATTCGCCAATGATGGGTTGATAAAATTCAACTTTCAGTGGTGCAATATCCACTAGAGGGCCAATGCCTACTGTGCTCATCTCAGTTTTCGTGATCTTGGGCACTGAGAAGCATGGCCTCATATTCCTGTCAGGTGGTCAGTCTGGCGCGAAACCTTACCGGAATATGAGGTTCTTATTCTTACTGTCAGGGACGTCTTAAGGCATGGGCCAACTGGGAGCAGGGCCTTGGCCACATTGGGGGCCTCATCTCGTTTTCGACTCAGCCTTAATAAGATCATGTTTCGAATAATTTCAACGTTCGACTGTTTTTTCCGGTGGTATATTCTCCGAAAAACTTGGAATTTCGGATAATATGTCAACTGGCTACA
>BMAO01024245.1:0-22502 GCA_019973975.1 Trichonephila clavata
TTATTGCTATTCTTCAAGTTGCTATTTTTTCCAATCTAGAACTGAACTTTATTTTTAAGTTAATAAATTTGATTTTTACACTTGAATACTTTGAAGTAGATATTTATTTAAATTTACATATAAGTTCTTAATTTTTGGTTTTCTAAATATTTAGTGAAATAAAAGTAATTCCTGTATTCATCTGCTGTACCTTTATAAAACTTATTTTTTGAGTTCCATAGTTTTGTTCTTTCAATATATTTCTACCATACAGTTAGCGTTTTGTTTTCAATACATATTGTGCAACGTTTTTGTGCCTTGCAGCTGATGGATCAACTTTTCTATGCTAATAAAATCACGCCGCTCATATCTAGACGATCACCCCTAAAGTAATGAAGGTTCATATTATCTGACATCATACCTAGAGCCATAGCCGCAAAACAAAAACATCTGGACCGAAGAATCCGAACCTCGAGTAAAGAATTATGTGGTAAACCACTAAAAAATTTGAATATAGCTTGTATCTAACTGTAAAAATTGTAATTAACAGCTGTAAAATTTATAATGCAAAAAATTCCTTAAGGCATTCGACTACTTACAACTTTTTTAAAAAGAAGGGAGATGGGGATTTTTGTATGGTTTTTTTTATTTGTTTAATACATTTTAAGAGAAATATGCTAACATTAAGAAGCGAAAGAATTTTTTTTTCTAAAATGGAAAAATTACAAAAATTTACAAAAAATTACATAAATAGGGCCCATTTCGTAACAAAAGTTTATGAACAAATTTTAATATTTTAAATCTTATGTGTTGCTGTGTAATTCATTTTTCAAAGAACTTTCAGGATAAGAGATATTTTAATTTTTACAAAAACTATATCAAGGTATCTTAGTTATTATACGAAATTCCTTAAAAAAGTAATGATTCTATTCACATAACGGACTGTAACATAAAACATTGATTGATAAATCTGAAGTTTAAAACATTTCTACTATTATACAGAACATGCACAAAAAAGTTCAGTTAATTATTTTTAAAACTTTTTTGGCAAACGCTGGACCCGTTGGAGCCATTTTCTAAAAAAACACATTTCGAGTAAAACGTGTCTTAAATTATGACATCTTGCTTAAAGTAATAGTATCTGCTTTTAATAAAACACTTCTAGTTTTGTTCCAGTGAACGGAAAATAACAAACTTGGTATTTTTATATATCTAATAAGATTGCCTATAAAATACAATCATAAAAAAGTTGTCAATTGTTGGCAAAATTCACAATTTTAGGGTAGTCGGATAGCTTAAGTCTCACGCTACTCATCAATTTTTTTCAATATGTCACAGTACATCACATCTATAGATATTTCTGCATTCGGATAAAACCTATTCGTGTATTGCTTTTTATGCTACAAAGTATATTTATTCGAAAGTAAACGTCATTTGAATAAAAAACATGTTTGTTTCTGCTACCTTAAGAAATATGCATATCTTTGCGTGCTAAAGAATCACGAAAAGGTTTACTCAGTTTTTAAATGCATTTCCTGAATGCTATTTCTTGGACAAGACTTCATATACGTAATAAATGAAAAAGAAAAATATAGGAATATGAGTGTGCTATGTGTGTAAAAAAGAAAGTAGTTCATTTGTTTATTTTAAAAATGCAAAGTATCCTGTAAAAATTTCTTTTCATTCATATATTTGTATAAAAAACATAAATGAAAAACATAAATAATAAAAATATAGTATATACGCATGCACATAAAACATTTATTTCAGGGGGAAAACCATCATTTTTAAAGAAATAATTGTTTTAAATTTTTAAAACATACATCAATATTTTAAATATTCAACTACAATTACAAATTTTAATATTTGTTTAGTATATTTTCCTAACACTTTTAAATGTTTTTCCTTAGAAGTTTGTACATGGAACAAGTATTACGAGTAAGGATTGTAATACCGGTATACCTAATACTGGTATTTTGAGCCATTTGAACAATTAAGTAATACCGGTATTCACAAGCTTAAATACTGGTTTTTCGGTATCTACTAGAAATTTTTATAATTTTTAAATATCTATATGTTTAGGGATCGCCAATCAAGCAAAATAGTATGCGGTTTTGATTTTATGTTTCCCTAATGGGTGAAATTAAGTGGACTGTGAATATAAAGTTTTTCATCATACAAACAAGAAAAGTCGTAAAATATGTGGCATATGTCATAAATAGTCATAAAAATATTCTATTACAGCTGAGAGTGATAACGCACACGCGCAGGATTGGTAGTTATAATGCGTATCTGTGAAAACACACACACACACAAGGTTGTAGTTGTGAAAAATGGTCGTAATATTTCGATATTTTTTAAATTATAGAATTTGCTATTCACGTTGTATTTGCATATCATACTTGTATTTACATAACATGATTTTATAAATGAAAATGTGAAAGAAAAAAAGAGTCTAACCAATTCAAATTTAATGAAGTTCATAGTAAATTTTCTTAAAACTTTTTACCCGCAAACCTTATCCACATTGAGAAGAATTCGGTACAGTTATCGAAGATGATTATGACAATAATGTCGATATTGAAAAGAAACTGTGTCTTGAACAAATATCGTCTATACTTGTAGCAAATTTCATGCACTCACGAATTTATTCTACTGTTTAAAACTGAAATTTCACCGAATTCTTAACTGTCAACTTCTCCATTATCATTAAATTCATATACATTCGATAAAAAACGTCCTTATCCAAAGAACACAAATTCCCGAATTTTTTCGGGATGCATGCATAGAACATTGTTTGTGTGGGAAAAAAAACATTAAATTTTTGTACCGTGGTATTTCAAAATAGAGTAAAAAAAGGTTGTGGTGTAATCATATAAAATAAAGAACAGTATCTTAAGACACAACGTTATATTGCATAAAAAGTATCACACGTTATAGTAACTCTTAACATAGAAAGCATGACTGTTTGGTTCAATATATCATACATGTAATTTATAACGATTCATTCAGCATCGAGGTGTATGGAAGCACCCCTTTGTTCTCAAGATACCAGTAGGATTATATTCTCCACATTCTCATTTCGTTCCGGTTTGTTTTGAAGGACATGGGCAGTCCCCTTCTCACCAGGCAAACATTTAGTCTGGAGTGTACAAATTCCCTTTCAACCTACAACAATAAAGCAGGTTGCTTACTTAATGCTAGGAAATGGTACAGGGGTAACGAATGGATTGTAAACTCTAAAATGTAATTAGAATATCTCTCGTGTTTGCAATAACTTTAAATGTATTTTTTAACATTAGAATTTCCTCGGAATTAGTGATCAAAACACACTTTCTGTAGCATAAACGTGCAATAATAATTGCTGTAACTGCTGGATGTCTGATCACTAATATCTTGTATTTGAATACATTTAAACGTGAATGCGCGTGTAAACAAATCTGAAATAAAATCTCAAATATAAAATGCATTTACAAGGATCCGGGAGAGTAAAATAGATCCTAATATTAAATAATAATTTTTAAAAAAAGCTAGAAAATGAGTGAAATTCAAGTTTTTATAAAACTTTACACATACTTTACGTGCTTCTAATTTGGTGAAGAGAGTATAGTTTGTGCAAAGGTCCATCGGAGTCTTTATCAAATTTTCGAATTTGTACTTCTTAATTTTTTACACGGTATATATGTTCCTGGAAAAATTGTGCAAAAAAAAAAAAAAAAAAAAATACAATCTATGTACTAGTAGTAAAAGGGGTAGAAGTGGGGGTCGGAGAAGTTTAACCTTTTCTGAAAACCATATAAGATGAAATAAGTAGCATTATTTAATTCAAAAATTAAAAATATAATTTGACATTACATATGAAAATAATTGCCAGGGTTTCCAATGCAGCGTGTAAGACACGTGCAATGTAGAGTTTGCTAACTTGGCATATTATCTTTAATTTTGCATGATTGCGATAGTACGTAAGTACCATAATTTGTAACATTTTAGGAATCTATATTTGCATTTGTACATTTGAGTGGATAAAAATGTTAATTAAAATATATTAGAAATAATGTTTATTGATCATTGCGTCATAGTTGATAATAAGGATGTGCAGCTAGTTGAATCGAAATCACATTCCCCATAAGGAAGATCTACAGTATTTGCTATCCTTGAATCCACTCAAGATTTTCACCAAGTAATGGCGTTCTAAGAAGAGGGCCACGTGTTCCAAAATAGGTAGTGACATTGAGTCAATTATAAGAAATGATACAATCCTTAGTCACCACCTCCAGAAGTCTAAGGAACAAAGTTGGAATTTTTGGACAAGGTCAACGTTTGGGGCATTATTCGTAAAATAATTTTCCACATTTGCACCAAGTTATAAGCATGCAGAAATTAAACTGGCAGTTGATTGATGAAATGTGACATTTTCTGCTCAAGATACCCTAACTCTTAGAGTGTATTAGCCATGTAAGAAAATAGATATTCTAAGACCGAGTTATTGCAAAACCGTATGAAAAAAAGCTGGATAACTAAGAAATAATCGTCTCATGTAAAATTACAAGGCTAACCTAAATTAAATCTCAAGTAGTAAATAATATAATTAAAAAAAACATATATGCTTCTCTATTTCTTTATTAATAACACAGGATACTTATAAAACACGTTTTTTTAAACCTTGTATAAAATTTGCATATAATATTAGAGAATATGAGCATATATAAGAGAAATAAACACACATATAGACCAGCATTCTTTACCATATACAAATGTTGAGATATACGATGATAACATTAATCAGAAACAAATAGTGAACACGAATGCTTGAGTTATATTCGTAGCAAGGGAATCACGAGCGGAGAGACAGCCATGGATAGAACAGATGATACATACAATGAAATAATTGAGAGGGATTGAACTAAGGAAATCCAATATTTTTACATTTTCTATTTATTTTAACCGTATTTTTCGATTGATAAAATACCCACCAAGTGATGGAGAACTAAGTCATTTTAACTATGCAGAGGCTTGAAATCCTCGTTTTCAGCGGTGTGGTTGTTTGGAGTGTTCGATTTCAGTTTAGGCATCGTTAAGTGCACTTTGTACTAGGTGTCGGAATCGAATTTCTTTAATGTATAGACAGGTTTCAGATTTGTTCAAAGCTCAAATTAAAGATTTACAACCCAAAATTATTTTTAAACAAGACTGGAGCTTCTCCACTAGTATATAATAATATTCGATTTTTTTTTATTTAACTTCTCCTTGACGATAGATTCAACGCACTGATCGAATTAACTAGCATTTTGAGTATCCAGAATGCATGCGAGAATATGATTATAAGATAAAACTACATCTTCATAGACATAATAAGACTATATGGTCCCCGTACATTAGAATATATCCAGACTATAACTTAAAGTACACCAATACATATTGTAATTGTCGTATGTTCAATGGCTGACATCTTGTTTTCAATTACATTTAAACATGCAATGTAAACTAATCTGAAACAAGATCTCAAATATAAAATCTATTGGTATTGATCCGCGAGTGTGTAGAATGTATGTGTAAATGCTTGGGTAGTTTTATATCAAACACAAATTCTACCCAAAGAAGATCCTTGTTGTTTCAGTCTTTCATACTTAAATAATTCCTGCAATTGATACTGTGTCTAAAGAAAAGTATGGTTGGACTTGGACTACAAGTTGGATGGCCTCAGAGCCCTAGTTGTAAATAAAAAGAGAGACATATATAAATATAAAGTGATTTTTAAAAAAAATTGTGAGTTTGTTGTATATTTTTTATTTGTTATGTTTTATTACTTTCTTTTAAGTATAGCAGCTTCTCTAAGAAAGGAAGAGATTTTTGTCGGACTCTCTGTAATATTTTTGATAAATTGTTCAAGGAAATACAGGAAACTTTGCAGAAATGATTAAAATATCCCATTCAGAAATTGGGTGAGTCACACTCAACACAATTTCCCAATTACTGAAATCTTAAAAAGTCTTCCACTAATGTTTCGCTTTGTACAAACAGGTACTCTTCTTGTTACTCTACACATCTTAATATTGTCTTCTAACAAAGTTCTAATCTTAAATTTAAAAAGGAAATGAAAAGTCGCAGTGTCTGTGTGTACAAAGAGGAAGGGAAGGAAAAGGGACAACAAATTGAACTGCAGTTGTATTATTAGCAAGATTCATTTTCTAAAAAACCAATGACCATCAACGATTGAGTAATACTTCCTAAACTTTGTTAATGTTTGCTTACTTGGCACTAGGGCAAATTTAGGGAGCTCGTCTCCCTGTTTCGTTCGATTTCATTACAATAAAAGTATTTGCCCCAACGAAATGACATATTTGATTGTTTATTTGTTTCTCTCCTGATTTGATAGGCAAGTATTTAAAAAAGACATGTTAGTGTATAAATAAATCAAAGTTTCTTATCACTATAAACCATGTTTTCCTTTGTATATTTGAGCTGTATTTATCATAAATACAATACAACTTTATTTTGCTATAAAATTTAATGTTGATATTAAGGTGTTTATGAATATAAACTGGGTTATTTTTAAAATATTTTTTTACTATAGACAGCATATATATACTTAAGCGACAAAATATAAAGAATAATTTTAGGTTTTCTCTTGAATATTGTTAGAATCGAATTTGAATTTTTCATGTGCGGATTAAAGCAGACTAATACTTGTTATTGTGATCAACTATTATTAGATTGTTAACCTGCAGTTTTGATTAATTTATACACTATATTAAGTAGTGATATTTATGTTTGCATTAAAACAGTCGTTGACAAAATGTGTATGGTTTTCTATTTAAAAAAAAAACTGTTTATGTTCAGATTGCATTTATTCCTATGGCACTCAAACTATGCTGCTAGACAGTCATATTTAATTCAATAAACAAGTATCATTAACAAGAAACATAGTATTGGCAATTAAAGATTATGTAATACTACAGATATGGAAATTAAATTAAAGGATATGATACACAAATAACAATCCGCATGGCTTGAAGAAGATAAACAAGTAATTAGCATACAAGCGCTATCGAACAATGTAGAAGAAAGAAAAAGACATTTCAAAATGTGTTTAACAGAAAAGTTAAGCAGTAGATTGTTCATTCAAACATTGAATTAAAACTATGCGGGAGTATCTTGTTGTGACTCATATAAGAAAAGAAGTGGCTGCCAAAAATAACGCCATGGTTCAAGGTGTATCTACTGTGCTGCTTATCCTTTCCGGTATTGCTTTTTCGTATTGGTTGGAATCGATATGGTCGGATTCAGGATGGCTGCATTGACTCCATGCCGTATCTCAGCGCCTCCCTATACTAATACCTTATATACTCTTAACATTTTCTGATTTAGTGCTCTTCCATTTCAAGATAGTACAAACAAGTCAGGATCAGCATAGACTGCCCGTTGTTGTTATTGTTACTAGATCACTCTCTAAGTGGCCCCAAGCGGTTTCTGTAAAGTAAGTTCACGCAACTCAAATGAAGTAAACTCAGTGTACTGTGTAAACTATTTGTTTTACACGCAGTATATAAATACTGTTACACTAAAAAGAGGCGTGGCTGAAACCCTGTCGCAAATCGTTTTCATCATATTTAGACCAAAAGTTAACCAGTCAGGTTTATGAGGCGTTTGCATCCTGTATTTAACGTTATTAATCCTCCAGAGTCTGACGAAGTCATACAAGATCCATTAAATCATTGACTCTACAAAAGTTGAGTACAAGAAAGAGATGTTTACTTGTGAGATCCATACAAAATGCATTGAACGTATTATGCGCTTGGAAGAACCCTGGTGATTTGTATACCTTACTCAGATGGAGAAGATTTTTTTTTTATCTCTGACAATGAGAGACACTTGATGTGACCATTGGCTAGACGTGGGATTGCAGTCTGGTAGCATCTGCCACAATTAACCCGTTTTATCCCAATTTATTTATTTTGTTCAAATTTGAGAATAATCATATTTTTTGAAGTTAATTAAACCTAAACAGATTAAATGTAACAATATTAAAAAAAAAACATTTACATTTAACATAAGAATTCTGACACGTCCTCTAAATGGGACACTACGATAAAGGGGATAAAATTTGCACTTACATGTTTCAGTGTTTCTTCAATGATGAAAAGCGATTTCTGAATACAAAATTTTACTTTATTTAAATAATTTCTTTTTTACAAGACAAGACACTTTTCAGCTGAATTTCACTCTAATCTTGGTGCAAAGGTTGAAAGAAAGCGTGGTAAATTGTTTTGTCATATATGCCACCGGGGTTAGTTTTGGGTTACTCTTTGCAACTCTCTCTTTGACAAGCATGAAGTTCTTTTCGCTTTATTAAAGAATGACCAACACTATTCTTACAGATGTCTTATTTTACACCAGAAGGCACAGTCAAGATCCTAAGTCTACCTTTTGTTCTTATCACAGTTCTTTTAAATAAACTGTTGTTATATATATATAAAGCTCTTCGGAACTCCTTCGAGTTTATTATTTCATTTTTGTTGAGAGTTATTTGAATTAACCAGGCGTTTATTATATCCATATCCAGTCAACGTTTAAGGCGTGACCAGTATCACTTTTTTCCAATGAACTGTAGTGAAATGCAGTTCATCCAACCAGTCGTTTTGATCCAAACCGCACTCATGCTTGTTGTAAGAATTTATCAAATTCATCCTTCTCGCATTAACTTTATTTTTTTGTCCTCATACTAGCTTCCAAATTTAGTAAAAATGATTGAGTAGGGTCAATAAAGGTTTTAGTTTGAAGGATAAATCCTGGGCATGCTGACTTATAGTTCCATTGTCCACAAAGTGTAAATGACTTTGTTCCAACTTTTGGAAAATAATTTTTTGAAATGCAATTTTTCACCAGGGCAATGCTGAGGTCTTCAGTATCTGACAAATAATTTTGTTCGCAGGTATTTGAATGATAACAAATTAGAAGCAAAATTCTTATAAAAACACGTATTTCATTTGTAGTGATAAAAAATTCGTGTTCATTTTTTGTATCTTTTGCATATCAAACAATTTTTTAACAAGGAAATCATAAACTTCATTGAAATAAAACTGCTCAGAGAATGCTCTGATGAAGTTTTTTTTTCAATGAAGTTTCCATTTGCTTCAGAAATTCACTTGCAGATGATTCATCCCGTGGTTCTTATTTTGTATACTGTGGTGATTAGTTCTTTATCCAAGATTACTGATGTCTTTTAGCCTTTTTTCTGTTCTTTGCTGTCGAAATACTAAAGTTCGGTTCAGGCTGGAAACTATCTCAAGTTATAACCTCCAGGGTGCCAAATGAATATTGATTACAATAATCTATCCAGTATTTAATTCATGCCCATCATATTGATCTTCGTTAGTTAGTTCCTGGCATTTGGAGGTTACAGAGCAATTTCAACGTCACTCGCATCTGTGTGAATCTCAACTATTTAATAATCCTAATGGTTCGTTTAACTTTAGATACCTTTGCACTTCTAACTTTAGAAATGTGAAGTTAATTTACATACTCTTAGTAATAAAAGAGAAAGAATGCGTCGATTGCATGCGCATCGTCCCACTGTGCTATTTAGAAGATAGGTAATTTTTAGCGCATTATTTTTAACGAAGAACAATATAGCTCTAATTAACCACCCGGAAGATGACGAAAGCAAAAATACATAAAAAAATCATAACATCATAAAAATCATGATCACATAAAAAATGCCCAGTCAAGTGTCTAAAGTAAATTGAAAAAAAATTCTACAACCGGTCGTGACTCAAATCAACCCCTCAGACTACCATCTCCCCGTCTATCTGCCAATACGACTGGATATGTAGGCGGGCTTAAAGGATCATAAGACATAATTGCAAATCACTATATTTATTGATTCTTATTAACACAGAGAAGGATATAATATAAGCACACAATTCATATTTAATAGAAGCAAAATAAAGTGTAGTACGAAAAGGGAAATTACTACTAGCGGAACAATAGAATCGCAACTGAATATTTGAAAGCTTAAACACGCACAATTACAGCTAAGCCACGTACGCGCATATTTTAAATCACTGACCTTATCTTTCATCATCGGCTGTTCCGTCGTGATGATATCTGTCTTGTTGACTGGATAGGAGAATGGAGAAAGATCTACACTCTATAACACAGAATTTTTACCAGCTTCAATCTACTACTCCCAGCGTAGCTCCACACGTAACCGCTATCTACGAATGCCAACAGCTGCGTGTTGACCTGCCAATCATCAATTCATTTAACTTCACTCTTCTATCTCTTCACTTTACTTAACTCTTGGTTGAAATAAATAATTTGTAAGAAAATAGAGAAGGTTAGTGGAAGACCGTATAGATCCTTCACAACCGCAAAGAGATGATGCAAATCATACGTACTAATGTCATGAATATGCAAAATGTCCCACGGAAAGAGAAGGGGCAGAAACACATAACTCTCGCTAACAGAAGCTAATACCTACCCCTACATGTTCCAACTGACGAAATATTCAAAAACAAACAAATAATGATTTCTACATGATATTTTTCAGCTGTTTTCTAAATAGGACAGAGGGGTAAAATGGATTAAAAGGTAGGGTCAGACCGATTCCATTACCCGCATATCAATGATGAGTGGAAAGCACTCTCTACTCCAATAGTTTTTGAGATTTTTTCTGCGATATAATTCAAGATAGGTAAAAACGGAGGTGAAAGGAGTTGAAAAATAACTGACCTCCTTCGCTATTTTCTCCGCCATTTCATGGCTACAAAGAAAAAAAGGAGATGAGATCCACTGAAAATGGATATTATGGTGAAGCGATATATATTTCAGTTCGTGTAGTGTGGAGACTCTGCTTTTGTCGTTATCAAATACCCTTTTTTACCGTGTAGAAGCCAACAACGGCCATTAGAAAGAATCCAAATATCATCATATTTCTTTTTAAATACCATAACCTCAAGTTTCGCATTAATGACTATTTATTCACTTCTGAAAACTGAGCAGAAATCCAGATTACGTTTTTTTTCAGATACAATTTTTTCTTGGTATTACCAATATAAATACCGCTAACCGCATGATCAAACATTTTACTGCCGTCAGTATAAATCTAGATTGCATAAATGGTGATGCTATGTATGGCATCCAATGCTAAGGGTGTAACATGGACAGAGACAAAATATTTCTTAATTGCGTAAAAACTTAGGTTGAAGTTGAAAACGGACTGTCTGCATAACATCCTTTGTTTCGATTTCGTCTGACTATGCAGCATAGAGACAAGTGGTGAAATAGGTGCGCCTAATGACAAAATTGAATACATAAGTGACGCAATGTCATCTTTTCAAACAAGTACTCCTACGAACAATATCCTTATGAACGTATCTATTTCTAGAGACATCGATGAAAACACATATGTATCATATATATTTCACACAAATTTCGGATCTAGCTGCCCTACTAAATATTTAGACATTGTTTTTTCGTCATAAATGCCACTTATTTCAAACTGAATTTCGACTTGATAAAACTATTTTGGTTTATCAATCTAAAAAGGAAGCATTTTAATATTAGCCATTCTATGTTCCATAGCTGGGGAACTCAACATTTTTTCCCACTGGGCCACATGTATATGATATATATTTCGATAGGGCCGCAGCATGAGGATAATGTGAGGGGATGCAATAAGACCAAAGCAAAATTAATGAAAATATTAAAACTCGTTTTTGGCTTTCATTTAGAACTATATTTTAACCTTTTTATGAAACGCACAGAAAAAAATATTTTTGGTGTTTTTGCTGAGATATGGGGCTACTCCGATGTCTTTGCATCCAATGGCCAAGCTTCCTGTTTTCATTCTACTGTCAACAAATTAAACTGATAGCAATATTGACAGAGCATCTCCCTAACCTTTTAGGAAATAAATTAATTTCTTATTGCAATGGGCCATCACCGGGCCACTCAGAAAAGGCTGGCGGACCGCAGGTTGTGTATCGCTGTTCTATAGCAATTTGTAGCTTTTTACGGGGCTTCGAACCGGAACTGAACATCAAAATACATTTCGGTTTATTTCGGTTCGATACATTTCAGTCATTTTGTTACTGAACTCAAAAAATTATCAATATTATCTAACTTCACGTCAACCATATAATTATTATCATTACATGTACATTGTTTCTCGATTTCCTGTTTTAAATTCCACAGGTGCTTTTCTGCTTCAGTTTCACATGAAACTATTTGTAATGGCAAATTTAATTCATTTGAATAAACTAGGAGTATAGATGGATATTTAAGAAAAATGACTGTCTGAGTTCATCAATGGATGTTTGTGTAGATCAGAGGTGGTGAATCTTTTTTTCATTGGAAGTCACATGCAAATTAAGTAGCAATAAGAGATGCCACATAGTTTGATGTATATACAAATGTGACTTTTATAAATTTATTATAGTTTTTGTATAATTTTAAGGGAACCGGGACGTCCTCGATGAAGCAAAACGAGCAAAATTTGACTTTACGAAAGAACATTATTTTCAAAAACAGAAAGACTTCATAAATAAAAAAATTATGTCATACAACCTATATACTTTTCTTAATATACTACAACATAAAATTATTAAATTTTTAAAATATTTTAAGAAATATAAGGATTCGAAAAAGTACACACCAAAAGGAACTTTCGTATACATGGTGTTCATTAGGTACATGTATCTTTATTTTTATAACATATAACACCACAAAACATGCTGTTTTAGTTACAAAATTGTACGTTTATTTAAATGCAATAAATATTTTTATACTACCTTGTTCAGAATTTTTTTTAAAAAAATTTGAATTATGACTTTTTGAAATTTTGATAAAAATGTCATTTTTTTTTTACAAATTCAACAATAAAAGTAAAAATACAAACATTTCAGGAAGGAAATTAGAAGCATTAAATGCATTATCATGATACAAAAGTTCATACCAAGTTTCAAAAAAATATAATAAATAGATTTTTCTACACATGTACCTAAAAACTGAAAAAACACGTTTTGAGAAAAATGGAAAAAACTAAATAAAATGGTACACTTACCTAAAATTTGACTTTTAGAACATTCCAGCACTGTACTCATCTTGCATAGACTCTTCTAAGGCATCCTTTTTCCTTTTAATTTGCCTTTTAGTTGTCCTGGCTTCTTTGGTAGCTTTTTGGATACTCATCTCGGCTTCACAAATTCTGACGTAGTCAATTTTACGAAGGCCTTCACAAGTATTGATACCTGGATTTATTTGCAGTGCTTTAATACTTCTATTCTTGCGTATGCACCTTCATTGAACATATAACTGCGTCCATAACACCCATTTGCAAAGTTTTTTGCTCACAAATGTGTTTTTTGGCACACGATTCCACACACAGTTATTAAAGCTTTCGTTGGGGTTTTGAGTTCGGCCATGCAGACATTTTAATAAAAGTTCTTTCGCAGTTAAATCTCTAAATATTTTTTTAATTTTAAGAAGAACTGCTTCTGGGAGGGAATGTTTGTGGGTGTACTTTTCACCAGATACAAGGCTTTTGTTGTACCCGCACCAACTTTCTTCTCCCATAGGGCACAAACCATGTTGTGGATTTTTATCTGTCGACAGTTTATGGAAATATATTGCCCAGATGGATTTGGACATATCTGCGACTGATTTCCCAACATTTCTTCTTATGGCTAGGCCATAGTATTTTTGCAGCAAAAGAATTTCTGCATCTGTCAGCCTTCCTCGTCCAGATATTGCTTTATTGTCTGACAGCTTGGTGGATTTTAAACTGTTCTTTAGAGCTCTCAGTCTTGATCCCATCCTTTTTTGGACGTGGCCGATGCACTCCAATTTTTCAATCGGAACATCATCACCGTATATGTTGGACTCTTGAACCCTAAGAAACCCCTTTGAATCTCCATCTCCAAGGTACTGAACATACCGAACATCGTAATTTGGTACTGAGCGATTGAAATCCGCAATGCTCCTTCACTCTCCATTCCCGCACTAAATCCATGATAGTTTGCCTGGCAATTATCACAGGTTTTGTTTTTGTTCTTACATTCAAAACAATACTTTGATAGGCACTCAAAATCAACAACTTTTCCGTTATCGAGAGAAGTGGCCGTTACAACGCCATTTTTTGACGTGTGTCCTCTTTTTTGCCAGGTCCCATCAAGAGCGATTGCTACGTCCTTATTGTTTTCGTTTGCAATAACAGCTTCATTAACGCTGCTAACCATTGAACGTGATGAAGCAGTTTCCAACGCATTAAAAATTGGCGTATACAGTCTTTCAAATTTAGCTGGAGGAGGAGGCAAGTTCATCAGCGCACAAAATGTCTGAGCTGCACTTTTTCCAATTCCAATGCATCTCATACCATAAACAAACCTCAAATTTACTTCATATCCTGCTGGCACAGAATTTGAAGTCATTGAGCCATGACTAGAGCCACAATACTTGCAAGTTGCTGATATACTGCTAGCAAGTCCTCTGCGACTACTTTTATTTTCAGCAACATCAAAGCAGAAAGATCTATCACAATATCTGCATTTTGCAATATTGTTGAAAATATCATTAAGCATATTTAAGTCAATAATAACAAACCTGCTTTGAGATTCAGCTGAAAAGTTATCTTCATAGTCAAAATATCCTTTACTCTTCTCAATCTTTTTTTTGGAAGAGCTGACATCACATTTTTCACTCGCTACACATACTGAAGTTTTTTTACGAATTAGACGACGTTTCTGATGTCCAAATGTCTTTCTTCGAGGCATTGCAAATATTTAAAATACTTACAAATCACAAAAAAACAGAAAGTAAACAACGAAAATTAATTTAGCAGTGAAAATATGAAGTTTGTAACTCACGTGTTTGTATCTCAAGCACAAGAAAACAACATTCTTTAAATTTCGCACAGCTTGTGTTATAAACAAGATTGAGTTGAGTAGTTTTATTCCTTCTCAAACCACAAGAATAAAATAAATATATCCAGATCAAGTGATATTAAAATACCAATCTACAATCTACATAAAAGCATGTTTCGGTTACTGAAAGATGGGCGTGGCAGTTGATGTACGATAACGTAAACAACAGGTGTGGCAGCTATTGTTTACATTTTAAAACCGCAATTACTCAGATATTAAGCTTTAAACCTATACATGTTATACATTTTTGGAATCAGCATTAACTCTACTTTTTTTAAGATGAAAATTGAAAAATCGATTTTTTGAAGGTTTATCACGTCTCGGTTCCCTTAAGAAATTGGTGCAATATATAAAACTATTATAAAAATAAACCATTATTTATTTATTATTTGACAGAGTTTCAATATAAAATATCTTTCTATTCATAAACTAATGTTATGACAAGGTAAACACTTGTTATAACAATAACCATTATTACTATTTGTTTTTTATAAAATTATTAAATTTTTCAATCCAACTGAATTTTTTCATATTTCAGTGGTGGTATTTTTATAACTTATAAATATAAGAGCTTAAAGATAATAAAACTTAAATATAAGAGCATTGAATTGCAAATTATTGACATAGCAACAATTCTTAAAATGGTTTGAATATCAGACAGAAAATTTAAATTAATAGGATATTTGCATTTGTTTCTTGTTTGAAAGTAATTGAATATTTAGATCAAGCTTCATAACACGATGCCTTAATTGGTCCTTAAAATGATCATCTGTGATTTGCGTTTTTAAACTAGTTTTAATTTTTGTCATAAGAGAAAATATTGACTGGTAGCATTTCCAAAGCAGGAAAGTAAACTGCGTGAATGATCTGGTAGGCATGGATATTCAACCGCAATTTTCCAGATTTCTAACTCGATCCCTTTTAGCGTATAGAATGGCTTTGAGAATATTACCTCCCAAATCAAATAACTTCATTTGTACTTCTGTAAGAGCCGTTGATATATATCTAATAATTGTGGTTCTAATACCAGTTTTATAGCGGGAGTGTGCTCGTCAAAATCTGAAAATTTTTCATTATTTTCTTTCTCCTTTATTAAAGAGCCTAAAATACCAACATATATTCATCGAAAAATTTATTTTCCCATTTCTACTCTTTCAAAAGTTTTTGTAGTCCCGGGAAGTATTCTAAAGCTATATCCGAAAGAGAAAACAATGCTTTGAAAAATGCTAATGTTTTTTCATAATGCTTGGATCTTTTGTTACATTTCATATATAACTTTGTTTTACTTTTCATGCAGATATTTAAATAGTTTTGTTTTGTCACACATGATATCAGAAAAAAATGCAATGTTTCTACAAAATGCTTAATCTGATACATTTTATAGTTTTCCTTGTTAAAAGTTAAAATTTTTTCGACGCTTGCTCTTTTGTGTTAGACAAAGAAAATTGCAGTAGCACAGTACATCAACGCTGTACGTTTCCTCGTTTAAAGTTAGCATTTGCCGAAACTCACGATGGCCCATTGAACTTACACGAATAATGTTGACAATCTGGTATAGATTGCTTACATAAACCAGGCTGTAAAACATTTAAAGAATATTTGGAACAAATTATAATTTTTGAAAAATCGAATTCAATGGGAAACGAGGGGGAAAATAGCTTCTACTGAAAGCGATGAAAATAAAGACGCTTTAGAGAATTTTTTTTTAAAGTAATGAATTGCTAATAAAAACTCGTTGATCCACTATTTCTACCGAGTTTCACATAGAATTCATTTTAAATATTTTTAACAATGTTTACTAAGACTCGATATGAAATATAATATTTTACATTTATCGGAAGAGAATAAAGTTACCTATCCGCACTTGTATACGATTGCAACGGTGATTTTGGCAGCTCCAGCTGCACCAAGTTAGCGTTGAAAGGGCGTTTTCTGGTTTGAAATTCACTCTCGAAAACAACAGAAAAGAGAGTGAGAGAGAGAGAGAAATTTCAATGAAACCTCGTTAGAAGATATATTAATTATTAAATCTAATTTGCGTTTGCTAAATAAATCAGTGCTTCTCAAAGTTTCATTATTTGCGACCCAATATTCAATTATAATTTTCATCGCACCCCCCTCCTCTATACAATAACATTGTATTTAATTCAATAATACCATACTTTGAGGCTATAGCTACAATCCGAATTTAATCTCTTCACTTCCACCGGACTATATAAAAACATCTCACTCAGCCAAAGCCTCAATTGCCCTTGACGTATATATACGTCTGTCTGAAGTACGAATTTCCTGCGCACTGCTATTCATAAAATTATTCCGATAAGTTTAGAATGTAATAAAAAGACCTTGGCATTCTGTGCTTACGAATAATTTACGTATTTTAGAGGATCTACTTATTTATTCCCTCTCCCCCGAATACATCACATACGCGTGCTTACGTGGAAAACTTTGGCATTGGGGAGCAAATCGCCTAACTTTTAATCGGTAGTTGAGGTATTAAATATAAACCGTACGAATTATCAAGAAAAGTGGTAATGTTTGTATATAAATTTATATGACAAGCCCATGGGATTATTGATAATTGTTAATGTTGTTCTTATTAAAGTATTGTTAAATTAATTACAAATACATTGTGCAGTACTGATATATTTAAGTGTATTGTATCAGTGAAAATGTGTATTTTATTTTTTGTTATGTGTCTGAATGTATTTTGCTTCGCTTCCTTTCAGTAAAGTAATTTTTTAAATCTTTTATATTCAACTTTTCAATATGATCGCGCCCCACATTTTGAGAAACGCTGAAATAAATAAACATATATTTTACATAATTATTGCAAGGCTAAGCAAACGATGTGAGCGGTGAGCGACTAGGGTACGCATAATCGACATAATCATGAGCCTAGTTGTCAAATGCGATTTTGATAGTACATAACAATGCTTATGCTTGTAGTATTCTGCTCACGGCTCGTATCGTACATGCTGGTTAACTGTGTCAGTTCACATAGAGGACCAATTCAAAAAAGAATAAAATCTTCTAAATTTTGATCGAATTATATTTAATGTTTATAATAGAATTATATTTTTAGTACAAATAAGGTTATACATAAGATAAAATTATTCATTCGAAAATGAACCAAAAACCGTTATTTTTAGTGGAGCGAAAACGGAACTGAATCGATGTATTTCGTTTTAGTAGAACTGTCATGAGAAAAAAAAATAACGGTTCGAAGTCATCCTTTTTTTTAAGCGACATTATATTTATTACCACATTTTCGTGGCCCAATTTGTATGTTTCTCTACGTTTAACTTTAGGAGAAAACACAAAATTACTGATTTTAAATAGTAAATTTTGTTTTAAAATCTCAAATTTTAATTTTTAAATATCAACAGATTTCGAACTCCAGTATTCGGAATGAAATTTCTTCTCAAAAATTACTTAAGCATGGTGCCGAAATTTGAACACATAATACCATTAGGCAATTTGATATTAGCATCGATACTACTATAAATGTTATATGAATATAAGCTGTAAAACTATAATAAAATATTATAAATAAAAATAAAAGGAAATAATATTTTTTAAAAAAAATATGTGTAAAGTTAAGTTGTTAAAATGCATTTTTAAAGTTAAGTTGATTTTATTAATGCTCTAATACTAATTTATGTTCATTTAAGAATATTGAAAATCTCATTTCTTTTTGTGATCACGAGGGAGAAATCACACGGGAGTAGCCTTTTCCAAGGTACGTCCTACTTCTCATGTTTTTAAGGTATTGCAGTCCACCCAGTGGAGTAGGTGTGGCCATTCTGTATTTTATAACTGTACGTTTTCTTTTTTTTACATTTGTTTTCGACTTTGTACCCCTGTCTTAATTTTTACTACGAAAACACAAGTAACACAAAATTATCAAGTTGAATGCTTAAACAACTATGAACGACTGCCAGACCGTGGGGCGTATGTGTATTCAAAATAGTGAACAGAGAACATAGGTGAACCGATGAATCTGAAACTGACTACATACTTGCAATTCTCGCTGCTGATTCCCGCGCCATCACGGTACATGACATCAACTCGAGAACTGAATCCTGTAAAACACGGATTGTGGGATAATGTCCCAAGAGCCATTTCCGTGCTGTTGTGAAAAGAACAGACAATCAACATTTATTCTCCCCGTAAGTCAGCGTGCGGGAAAACACTCAGTAGCTTAACGGATAACATTTGGGCCCCCTGCAAAGTCAGGTTTTGGGCTCCCAAGTTGGATTTTCCAATGGGTGGGTACTTGGGGGCAATCAGAATTTGAGCCTCCTAGAATCTTGGACCGTCCACCCACGATGCGGGGGTTGCAGGTGTGTTTGTTACGCCACTGGGAAAATTCAAGAAGCGTCATCATTCACATCCAATGAAGGTACACAAGTCGTCTATGCATTTACCGAATCATTTGCTTAATTAGATACTGTCGCATCGATTGCAAGAAGCCAAATCTCCTGTCTAGCTGTCGTCGGTGTTCCATTAATGTTCCTTATAGTAAGTGCGTCTTAGGTCTTAGTAAAGGGGATCATTCCAAACTGTCTTGACGGTCCACCTGTCGATCGCGATCAACTTAATTCCCATCCCTGATTTATATCCTTCTGAAATGTTCGCAAGAATATATTCGTGAACAGTTTTTGTCAACGAAGGTTTGAAATATTTAATAAATTATCAATTGTATCAAAACGTTAAAGACATTTTTGTACTAAAAGTGACACTGCCCAGCATATGTAAATGACGTTTCTAGCTTTATCTGAATCGAAAATAAGAAATAGTCTTTCGAAACACTTATCAAGATTACAATTCGTTCTTAACATACCATTGTACGTTTAATGAACATCAAGTTCAATTCCATTAAACTATTAAGTGCTAATGGTAACAATTGAAATGAAAACTATTCAATTGTAAATGGAAGATGAGAAAAAAAGTTTATAAAAGCAGAAAAGTCATTTAACAGGCATTCGTTCAGTTAGTTCATTGCTTCAAGATAAATCCTTACGTCATCAAATATGATTTTATCAACACAAAAATGTTATTTTTGCTCGCTGGATCATTTCTCAAATGGTGCCTCTTTGATATAATCTAACTCAGTCTTTTTTTACTGTTGATTAGTTTCATGTGTCAATTTCGATTTTCCAGATTTGAAACGAATCCTTTATCGGATATTGGATTTTACCTCGCTTCAAAGTAATCAAAAATAATAGTTCTTGTTTAAATCTTAATCTTTTTTCACTCCATTTTCTTGATGATTTTATAAGGGAGTAAATGCAACTATTCTCAAATTATATCTTTACAATTCATTTAATTGATTACTAAGCTATTTTAAGATTGCCATGCGTTATCCATCGAAATCAAGTTTCTTATGTTACTCTCAACTGGAACTTTTTTAACTTGTTCTTAATACTAGAATGGAACTAATTTATTTTTATCTTATTTATTTACTGTTTATTACTACACTCATGTCCATAAATTAAGGATAATGAAGTTCAGGTAAAGAAAGAGACATAAGCGAAACAAATTTGACTTATTTGTAAAGTCTATTTATTAAACAAAAAGTAAAGAGCAAAAAATATGCTATATGTTTGACATAATTAATAAAAATTGCGATTTTTACTCCCTGGAGCAAATTTCAAAAAAGCACTTATTTACAAAAAACAGGATAACATGGTTAGTATGATGGTTAATACGGAGTATGTCTCCCTGACGATGCAATACAGGCCTTACGACGCCTACGCATGTTGAGTATCAAATTATCAATCTGATCTTGGGGAATATTACACCACTTAACAAACAATGTCCTCCAAAGTTCCGGTAGACAGTTGGGAGGGGGTTAAAGTGCTGCAATTCGTCGGCCAAGCATATTCCACACATGCTCTATTGGATTCAAGTCCAGTGAGTATGCTGGACAATCCATACGGGTGATATCCTCCGATTGAAGGCATTCGTCTACAATGTTTACACGGTGAGGACGGGCGTTCTCATCCATAAACAGAAATTCATCACCCATGGCACCCCGAAACAAACGTACGTGTTGTTCCAGAATGACATCCCGATAGATGTGGCCTGTCATCGTTACACTCTGAACATGCAGGTCAGTTCTGGAACCAAGAATAATTCCTCCCCAAACAAGCCATCCAGCACCACCGTAACAGTGTTGTTTAATGGTGTTCCCTTGGTGGTAACAGGTACCTGGCGCTCTCCATATGAAAGTCCAGCGAGAATCAGACTGCAAACTAAACCTCTGGACTGGTCACAAAACATCACACAAGACCACTGTTGCGGTGTCCACAATGCGTGCTCTCTACTCCTGGTTAATCGCAGGTGACAGTGAGTTGCGGTAAGGGGAACACACTGCCTATTACGATAAAAAATTTGTTTGCGAAGATGGCATACATACATTGTCTTATGGTCACAAAGATATTTAATATTGTTTTCTGTATTGTAGAAAGGGTTGGTTTTAACTCAATTTGTGTATATGTTTCTACAAATTATCTCCCTACTCCTATGATTTGTTGTGTGGCTGCTTTTTTTTATTGAATGTGTTTTTGTATATTCAACTTTTAATATGCTCTTAGTTTTTAAAATGTGTTTTTGTATATTCAACTTTTAATATGCTCTTCGTTTTTAAAATGTGTTTTTGTATATTCAACTTTTAATATGCTCTTCGTTTTTAAAATGTGTTTTTGTATATTCAACTTTTAATTTGCTCTTAGTTTTTAAAATGTGTTTTTGTATATTCAACTTCTACTATGCTCTTAGTTTTTAAAATGTGTTTTTGTATATTCAACTTCTACTACGCTCTTAGTTTTTAAAATGTGTTTTTGTATATTCAACTTCTACTATGCACTTAGTTTTTAAAATATGTTCTTGTATATTCAACTTTTAATATGCTCTTCGTTTTTAAAATGTGTTTTTGTATGTTCACCTTCTACTATGCTCTTAATATGATGTATATTTTGGCCTTCGAGAGCATTTTGCTCATGTTTTGATCAGTCAGTTTCTGCTTTGTGTTTGCTTGCTTTTCTGTGCCTTACATTTTGAGAGGATTAGGACGAATCATATGCAAATCGTTTTTTGCGTCTGGTTCTGTGACAACCTCTGTTAACCACTTAACGGTTTTCTTTACTTAGAAATGTTTATTGTTCATTCCCATCTAAATAAAGTCACAATGCAAATTTGTAAAAAAACAAAACAATTTTCGTTAAAAATTCCTTTTGTCATTAATTTGAATTTGAGTTTCGTTTATGGTGCAAGAGCCTTAATTCGACCATGATGTAATAAAATCAATCGAAAAACAAAAGTACAAGTAAGAATGTACTAATTTTGGATATCAAATGACAGAATAAAAACTGTTAAGTGGTTATATCAAAACAAAAAACGAAGGTCAGATCCGCATGCCTCATGGCAGCCTTTGAAATGCGGACAAAGCTTTACTAATTTTCTTTCCACTAACTCGTCACGTTTCCCCTCTCTGCTTTGCAGAGTAAACCCGTTTTCATTGCAGTGCCTTCATTCTTTAAGACGTGCGGTGGTGGTGTTTTGGTGTGAATTGTTTCCCTCCAACTGTTTTTT
>BMAO01024246.1:0-16299 GCA_019973975.1 Trichonephila clavata
AGAAGAGTAGTACATTTGAAAGTGATGCAGATTTCGTTTAAACTTTAATTAAAAACTATGTAGATGAGAGGGTATCGCGAAACGAAAGACAGGCAACTTTAGAAAATCAGAAAATTGAGCTCGCAAAACTACAGTTAGCACAGTTAGAAAAAGAAGTCGAACTTCAGACGACTAAAAATAAAGCATTAAGTTTAAATCCTGCAGCTAAAACCGAAAAGAAACAATTCGAAACAGACATAGAAAATATGATCAAAAGCATTAAAACTTTCTCTTCCTGTTCCCACCAGATCTGAAAACTTTAATCTGTTCTTCCAATCATTAGAACGCGCATTTTTAACCAAGAAAATTAATGACGAATATAAATCTGAAATTTTAATAAATCTTCTGGGCGAAAGAGCTCATAATGTCTTATTGTATATTAAAAAGGAGGAATTAAATGACTATGAGAAACTCAAATCAATAGTACTCAGAGAATTCCAAGTAACCCCACGCGAGTGTTTAAACTCATTTAAAAATGCTGTAAAATCATCAGGCGAGACATACATCCAATTTGCTGCAAGATTGGCAGCAAACTTCCAATATTATTGTTCATTAAGAAAAGTTAATTCTTTTGAATCTCTATGTGATCTTTTAATTTCTGATAAATTATTTGAAACTTTAAATAAGGAAACCGCAACTCATATTGGCATTCGAGAAGCGGAAGATTGGTTTAGGCCTATTGATTTAGCTAAAGTGTGCGATATTTATATTTCATCTAGAAGCGGATCGCGTAAGGAAACTCCTATTGCTTGTGGATATACCGAAGACCCCTTTAAAAATAGATCACGAAACTATAAACCAAAGA
Source organism: Trichonephila clavata (assembly GCA_019973975.1). Taxonomy (NCBI): domain Eukaryota; kingdom Metazoa; phylum Arthropoda; class Arachnida; order Araneae; family Nephilidae; genus Trichonephila; species Trichonephila clavata. The sequence goes on from BMAO01024246.1 coordinate 845, forward strand.
TTAGAGATAACTATCCCCAAAATCTTGAAAGACAAAATAAAAATTGCTATATATGCGGTGATTCATCTCATTACGCAAGAGATTGTCAGAAGCGTTTTAAGCCTAAAGAATCTCACATCTATAATAGAAAAAACACAAACAGTTTGAAAGTTAAGAGTGAAAACCACAAAAAAGCGATGAGTTCGAGCAACAGCTCCAATATGTAAACATTTTTGTAGAAAACCAGCCCGTAACAGCTTTGATTGATTCAGGTTGCCAGATCCTAGTTTTAAATTCCTCGCTAATTAGTTCGAACAAACCCTCCGAAGGTAATATAACATTAACCACATGTTTTTTGGCGAAATGCGAATCGTAGAAGTTGCACCAATAAACATTTCTCTTAATCAGCACTCCCAGTTTAAGTGTTCGAACGGCGATATCACCGACCTTGACCAAAGAATTTATTATACATCCCAGTGTATATACTGAAATAAAGAAAATAACTCACGCGAAGAGCGATGTTTTGAATGAAAGAGAATCCTCTTTAGGTGTTTATTCTATTTTTTCTGTTGCAAATGTGATTGAAAATTCTAGTTATGATGTCACATGTTAAAAACTTTAATATTAGAAATGATTTGATTTCTCTGATTAAGAATTATAAACCTAATAAAATTAAGAGTACTAAGTTAAAAATGAGTATTATATTGATTGATATTCCTGTGTGTCAGAGAGCCAGATGTTTATCTTATTCTGAGAAATTACAGGTAAACGATCAAATTGACGAGTGGTTACGACAGGGCATTATAAAAGAAAGTTGTTCTGATTATTGTTCACCTATAGTATTGTGTAAGAAAAAGGATGGTAATTTAAGAATCTGCATTGATTATCGCAAAATTAATTCTAAAACCGACAAAGATCGGTATCCTTCACCCTTAATAGAAGAAGTTCTAGATCAGTTGCAGTCGGGAAATTTCTTCTCAACTATTGACTTAAAAAACGGATTCTTTCACGTTGAAATGGAAGAAAGCAGTAAAAAATTTACTTCATTCGTCACACATAATGGGCAATATGAATTTAATAAAGTTCCATTTGGTCTTTGTAATAGTCCGAGTGTATTTCAAAGATTTATCAATCACGTTTTCCGTGACCTTCTTAAAGAAGGAGTTGTCATAATCCACATGGATATTATTATCCCTTCTTCGGATGAACTTGACGGGTTAAACAGTTTAACCAGGGTGTTAAAAACTGCATCTGAATATGGATTAGAATTAAATTTTAAAAAAATGTAATTTCCTCAAGTCAAAGATTGAATTCTTGGGACACATAATTGAAAAGGGTACAATTAAACCTTCTTTGGACAAAACCAAAGCAGTTCAGAATTTTCCAGAACCTAAAAACGTGAAACAGGTTCAAAGCTTCCTTGGACTGTCAGGTAACTTTCGGAAGTTTATCCAAAATTATTCCATAATAGCCAAACCTCTTAGTGACTTACTACGAGATAATAATGTGTTTCATTTCGGACCTGAACTGCAATTCGAACTTTACGACAAAAACTTTCTGAAAATCCGGTGCTTCATATTTTTAAACAAGGTGCAAAACTTGAATTGCATACTGATGCCAGTAAATTTGGTTATGGTGCGATTCTGTTACAACAATCAGAAGATAGTAAATTTCACACCGTACACTATTTTAGCAAGAAAACCACTCCCCAAGAGGAAAACTATTCAAGTTATGAACTTGAAGTTTTGGCCATAATCAAATCTCTTAAGAAATTTAGGAACTATCTCATTGGCAACAAATTTAAAATTGTAACTGATTGTTCGGCATTCCAAAAAACTATGAGTAAAAAACAATTAACTCCTAAAATTGCTAGATGGGCCTTATTTTTAGAAAACTTCAATTATGAAATTATTCATCGTTCAGGCAAACAAATGGGACATGTAGATTGTTTAAGCCGTTATCCTGTAATGACCATAACATATGATGAAATAACCACTATACTTGCAAATTGTCAGGAAACTGACGAGTATATTAGAACCATTAAGCAGCTGTTGCATGAAGGCAAAACTACTGAATTCATCATAAAGAATAATATTTTATTTAAACTTAGTGAAGATCAAGAATTGTTAGTTGTGCCAGAGATGATGCAAGTAAATGTGGTGAAGAAAGCTCATTCATTTGGACATTTTGCTGTGGCAAAGACAGAAGACTTGGTGAAAAGAGACTATTATTTTCCGAATATGAGGAAGTGTGTGGAAAATGTACTGAAAAACTGTGTAGAATGCATATTAAGTCAATAAGAAGAGAGGAAATGGAGAAGGTTTTTTACACCCTATTCCAAAAGATCTGCCGTTGTCAACATATCACGTAGACTTCATTGGACCATTGCCAACGACCAATAAAAAATATAATCACATATTCACTGTGATTGATGCATTCACAAAATTTACTTGGTTATATCCAACCAAAAGTACAACAGCTCAAGAAGCCATTGAAAGACTAAAGTTGCAACAAAAAACTTTTGGGAATCCTTCACGTATAATTAATGACAAAGGAAAAGCATTTAGATCTAAGGAATTCGAAGACTACTGTGCTGAGGAGAAGATTAGTAATATTCAAATAACCACAGGAGTACCAAGGGGGAACGGACAAGTTGAAAGAATCCATGGAATGCTGATTCCAGTGTTGACGAAGATGTCCATTCAAGACCCAACTAAGTGGTTCAAGCATGTCGATTCACTACAACGTGTGCTGAACAGTGTGCCTTCACGCAGTACAAAGTATTCGCCATTTGAATTACTAATAGGAATCAAGATGAAGAATCCAGAAGACGTCATGATAAGAAATTTGCTTGAAGAAGAGAGTCAAAATCAACTATTTCAACATCATGAAAATCTTAGAAGAGAAGCAAAGCAAAACATTTTGAAGATACCAAGAGGAGAATAGAACTTACAACCGAAAGCGGAAAAAAGCTCACCAGTATAAGCAAGGAGAGTTGGTAGCAGTCATGAGGACTCAGTTTGGAAACAAATTGAAACTACGACCAAAGTATTTTGGACCCTACCAAGTGACTAGAGTAAAACTCCATGACCAATATGATGTTGCTAAAATTGGAGACCATGAGGGGCCAAATGTAACGTCCGCATCAGCAGACCAGATGAAGCCCTGGTCTAAGCATTAATGAAGAAGAACGAACTTGTATAAAATATTTAGGTAACTGTGTACTAATCTATGTTTTTTTTAGTTTGTATATTTCAGATCCTTAGTGTGTGAGCAGTGAGGACACTGCCTGTAGGATGCCCGAGAAGATGTGGGAATTTCCACATAGACGGCACTCTAGAGGGCGCTTGCAACGCGAGCGAACTAAACAGAGAGAGATTAGCGAGCGAGCGATCTCGACGAGCAGGTTGCAGAGCCAACGCTGCAGATAAGAAAAGCAACCAGGAACCGACTGGCCGAGAAGGCACCAGCTCTAATCTATACTAGAAGTGGTGTGACGCGAAAGTCGCCCATGCTTCACCTGAATCTAGGTGTGTTACCATTGTGAATGATAAGAGAGAAAGAGACTGAGGTTCGCGAGCAGGCGTTTTCGTCGTCGATACATCCTGGAACTCTATTTGTTAGAAATTAGCTACTTTTCTTTAATTAATAATTGTTAAGTTTTGAATAAATTAGTAGAAAGAAAAAAGTTTTAGCACCTTGTTATCTCCCACATATATATATAATTAGAAGTTACCAAGTTTTTACAAAAATTGTGTTTTTCACTCTGAAGAATGTGTTTCATGTTTAGAACAGGTTTAAGAGAAAGTTTTACTTCAACCACAATGAAACTAAAAAATTTATACAAAGTTTTATTACTAATTATTACATTATTTTTTCTAAATAATAGCTAACTTTAAACATAAAAACAAAATTTAGACATAATGGAATCTGGCATTTAGTTTTACAAGTTTAACAAAATGTTTCATCAATTTGACAGCAAACTTTTAAGTGTACTGACACATAAAATAAAGAACTAAAACTAAAGTATTAAATGAAAACTAATTTTTAAAAAATGAATAGTTTTCAGAAAAAAAATTGCTGTCATTTATGCATACTTAAGTATAATACACACAGAAATGCAAATTTTACAAGAATTATTTAGTCTTAAGATCCATGAACGCACAATATAAATCTAGATAAAAAAAAAAGGAAACTGATGCAACAGAACTTATTAAACCCAACACTCAATTGTTTCACACAGTGAAACTCAATGCTTTGCAAATTCCAAAAGGCATGAACATTAGAAGAGTTCATAGCAGTTGCTTCAAAAAGAAAATTTCCTTTTCCTGATATATACATCACATAAGAATAGAAAATATGGTCAACAATAATGCAACAAAACCATATCTAATTCATACGAGGAATATTTCAAGGCTGCAACAAAGTTGTAAAATTACATTCTGTATAACCAACAGTCTGGGAAAATTGTTTAAACTGCCTGTTATACACATTAACTTTTTTATTCACTTATACACTTGCACAATGAATACTACAGCAATTTGAATTAAAGTAACCGAATTAATAATAACTAGACTAAAATATTTACAACCTGAAACACAAATGTAACATTATGTGTATTCCAAAAATTTGACATTTGAGTAGAACTCCTCATAACTACAAGAATCAATTTTCACATGATTTGAGAATAAAGATGAGAAAACATAACAGTAGAAGAAAGCTGATTGTAAGGATCTAATACCGACACCTGGCAATGGATCGGGCATACATTGGAGAACCTGGCAACAGGTAAGACCATGTATGGGGGATCTGGCAGCGGGTGCAGCATATATATAGAGAGACACGAGAGGATGAGACCAGACTGGACCGGGCAGAAAGAAGGCAGCGGAAACGAGAAAGCGGGGACAAGAAAAACGTGGTTGGAGGAAGAAAGACTGTGCTGGACGATGGATTTTGCAATCTGTTAACATCTTCATAATTTATTCGTTTTTTGTGATGTGTCCCGTAGAAGAGAAAAAATAAATAGGTGAACAAAAACCGACTGTTACTTTTTTACCAATTCGAATACACCGATCAGTAAAAGAACCCACACAAGGTTAATACTGATGAAACTGATTAAATTCTCACTTGGGCGAAAAATATTTCAAAATTTTAAAGCTTGATAATTGCAAATCATATTAAAAAAGTCATTAAATAATTGTTATGAGCATTAATATTGTTTGAATTTACAAATACATGACAAATGTTAGAATATATTATCAGAAATAGTAATGGTTACTGACTTACACAGGAAAACCCAATATTAACACCCTAAAATGCCATGTTCTGCATTTATCATGCTTGATAAATTAGTATTTTATACCAAACACATACTGCACTGCCAATCCACTGATAACACAATCCATCAAAAGCAGAGCATTTCATCACTAACACAGCAGTTAAGCCATTTATTAGCAGTCGCTGTAAGCATTCTGATAAGATTCATGAAAAGCAAAATCCAGTGATGTACATAAAAGCAGCAAAGATGGATACACATAGAAAAAATTAATATTAATTCAAACAGATAAGTAGAGCATATAAGAGTCATAGATCTTGTACATAATTACAATTTTATTCATGGCAAAAGAAACTTCAAAGAAAATTAAATTTTTTCAAGAAACTTCAGGTTAGGACAATTTCTGTCTAGAAAATATGAAAAATAATTATATTCTATAATAAATGTAAGAAGCATTCGAGGACACGACACAAAATCCATTGCCAAAAATCTAAATAGAATGAACACATTTTAATGCTTTACACCTCGAAAAACAGCAGAAACATCATGATCACCATATCCCAGCATTTTAGCATGTTTGTAAACTTCATTAGCAGCTGCTGCCATATGCAGAGGATGATTATAATCGTTACTCAATTCAAGGGCTAAATCCATGTCCTTTTGTTGGTTTATTAAAGAATGTTCAACATTAAAAAATTCGCCTTTTATCATGTTTCTTCCTTTTTCTAGAAGTGGCTTGGATGCAATTCCTCTCATACGAAGCAATGCCAAAACATCAGTCATGTCAATCTTAAGTCGATTTGCAAGAGCAGCAACTTCAGCCAAAGCAGCATAAGCAGTACCAGTACACATGCTAAGAGTGATACTGAATAGTGAACTGACACCTATTTCATCACTAAGAAAATATGTATTATCTGCAATTGCATGGAAGCATGTTAAACACTCTTGAAATATACCTTCATCTCCTGATGCTAAAATAAATAATGCCCCCAAGTTAGCACTAGTTTTTGTACCAGTCATACAGGCTTCAAGATATCTACCACCGTTGAGAATAATATCGTTAGCAATTTCTTGAGAAGATTCATAACCAATAGAAGACATTTCTATATAGCCTTTAACATTTTTTTCGCCAGCACAAGAATCCTCTAAACCTTTCAAAACACCATCAGGACAAAATAATATAGTTTTAACTGCATATACATCTGAAACACAGTTAAAAATAATATCTGCAGCTTTAACAACCTCTGCAGGATTTTCAGCTTGTGTAGCTCCAGCTTCTACAAATTCCTTACATTTATCCTTTGTTCTGTTCCAAACAATCAGTTTATGTCCAGCAATCAATAAATTTTTCACAATCCTTCGTCCCATTTTTCCTAATCCCAAAAAACCTATCTTCTTACTTGTAGGTATTACATGCTTCATTTTGAATCTTTCTTCATACTGATTATCAACAGGAGAAGGCTCCCTATGAGGTATAAAAATCTTTTTGTCAGAAAAAGTAAATGCATAGCTCTCAGATGGAGAATTTAGTGAATGATTATCATCAAGTTTTTTGACTTTTTGTTGGACTTTGCGATGACGAACAACTTTACGGGATTGACTGTGATGTGAAGATAAAGAACTCACTGAACAATCATCATCATCATTAAATCCACGGAAAATAAGGCCTGGATATACACTTTGATTGGAAGATGAAGAACTCACTGAATGCTTGTCATCATCAAGTTTTGGGTTTTTGGGATTACTAAGGTCAGTAGAGGATTTATTGTGAGAAGAATCATCTTCATCGAGTTTTTGGATTTTGGGACAAGGAACCAGTCCAGACATAGAAGTTTCACCAATAACTGAGCCTTTTGACAAAGAGCGTTTTCTCCCTACTACTCTTTGACTTTTTACACTATCCCCTGCTTTTTCAACTTTTTTTGGTTTTTCCCTACTCAATATTTTTTTCACCTGTTTTCCTTTTACTGGGTTTTTCTTTATTGATGTTAGGTTTTCCTTTATAGGTGGTTGCTTTTCCTCTATCCGCTGTTTTTTTATGGGTACTTTCTTTTCCTCTACAGGATGTTTTTTTTTTACTTGCTTCTTTAAAGAAGATTGTTTTTCTTTTAATGGCTTCTTTAAAGTAGGTTTTTTTTCTGTTACAGGAGGTTTTTCTTTTACTGGCTCCTTTAAAGGTTGTTTTTCCTCTACAGAAGGCTGTTTTTCTTTCACTGGCTCCTTTAGGGAAGGCTGCTTTTCCTCTACAGGAGGTTGTTTTTCTTTTACTGGCTCCTTTGGGGAAGGTTGCTTTTCATCTACAAGAGGTTGTTTTTCTTTTACTTGCTCCTTTAAAGGTTGTTTTTCCTCTACAGGAGGCTGTTTTTCTTTTACTGGCTCCTTTAAAGAAGATTGCTTTTCCTCTACAGCAGGCTGTTTTTCTTTTACTGGCTCCTTTAAAGAAGATTGCTTTTCCTCTACAGCAGGCTGTTTTTCTTTTACTGGGCTCCTTTAGGGAAGGCTGCTTTTCCTCTACAGGAGGTTGTTTTTCTTTTACTGGCTCCTTTGGGGAAGGTTGCTTTTCATCTACAAGAGGTTGTTTTTCTTTTACTGGCTCCTTTAAAGGTTGTTTTTCCTCTACAGGAGGTTTTTTTTTTTTTACTGGCTCCTTTGAAGAAGGTTGCTTTTCCTCTACATGAGGCTGTTTTTCTTTTACTGGCTCCTTTAAAGAAGGTTGCTTTTCCTCTACAGGAAGCTGTTTTTCTTTTACTGGCTCTGAAGAATGTTGCTTTTCCTCTACAGGAGGTTGTTTTGTTTTACTGTCTCCTTTAGGGAAGGTTGCTTTTCCTCTACAAGAGGTTGTTTTTCTTTTACTGGCTTCTTTAAAGAAAGTTTCTTTTGCTTAACAGGAGGTTGTTTTTCTTTTACTGGCTCTTTTGAAGAAGGTTTCTTTTCCTCTACAGGAGGTTGTTTTTCTTTTGCTGGCTCCTTTACTGAAGGTTGCTTTTCCTCTACATGAGGCTGTTTTTCTTTTACTGGCTCCTTTAAAGAAGGTTGCTTTTCCTCTACAGGAAGCTGTTTTTCTTTTACTGGCTCCTTTGAAGAAGGTTGCTTTTCCTCTACAGGAGGTTGTTTTTCTTTTACTGGCTCCTTTAGGGAAGGTTGCTTTTCTTCTACAAGAGGTTGTTTTTCTTTTACTGGCTTCTTTAAAGAAAGTTTCTTTTGCTTAACAGGAGGTTGTTTTTCTTTTACTGGCTTCTTTAAAGAAAGTTGCTTTCCCTCTACAGGAAGTTTTTTCTGTTATTGGCTCTTTTAAAGGTTGATTTTCCTCTGCAGGAGTTTGTTTTTCTTTTACTGGCTCCTTTAAAGATTGCTTTTCCTTTACACTAGTTGCTTTACTTTTATAGGAATGCTTTTCCTTTGCAGTAGTTGCTTTACCTTTATAGGAATGCTTTTCCTTAACAGTTGATTTCACTTCATAGGAACACCTCTCGATTGGTGGTTGCTTTTCTTCCATCAATTGTTTATCTTCCATAGATTCTTTTTCTTCCAAATTTTGGACTCCAATTTCAGGTGAAACTTTACTAGCTTCCTTACAAAGTTTATCTTTACTTAAAAGTATGATTTCATCAATGGCAAGTTTAAGAAAAGGTGATTTTTTTTCATAATAAGGTGGAATAAGATGTTCTGCATGGTGCTGAATTTTTTTAATTGGAACCCAGGCACAAGTTTCGGTTTTTAAGAAACACACATAATGCATACCTTTTTTCTTCTCTTCTTTTGGTGGCTGAGATATCTTGGCTGGCCAAAGAGGATAATCTTTCTTTTTCGCCCACACCAAATCTCCAATTTCAAACTTTGCTACAGACATCCTGAAAAAATATATACACATAATCATTACTACATTTGTTGCAGGATGAAGGCAGATAAGTGCAAATTATATTGACAAGAAATGTTTCAGTTTGAAAATGAGAAATCCTTTAAAAGTTCAATCACAGGTGTCAACAAAATGAAAAAATTACAATTCAATCTCAAAATCAATAGTTTTTAGATGGAAAATAGTAATCCTTAGTTTAAAAGCTTCAAACACACACAGTTTCCATAATACTAAAATATTAGCAGGATAAAGTTAAGAGTGCTTAAGGTTTACACTTGAATGAAATATACACATTACATTCTCTCTCTCTCAAGCAATTACATTAATCAATTATTACCTGTAATTGACTGAAAAATCTATTGCCTTAAGTATCTCCTTAAGTATTTATTACAAAATAATTTGTATAGGAGAAGAATCAAGTATCTTAATTATACATTCTTTCTCTTATTTAGTTAAATATTCAACACTATTAGTCTTTTACCTAATTTAGATCAAAAATAAATTAATCAAGAGTTTTATAGACTTCAAATCAGCTCATTAGTACATTTACATTATAAACTTTTAAAAATTTGTCTATTTCAGGAAACACTTTAGGGGAAGAGTGTCAAACTCAAAGGTTAATTTCGACCAAGCAAACAAGTCTGCATAAAAATCTTTGAATACATTATAATAACTATATATGAAAGAATAAGAAAAGTTTAATGTTTAAATCATGACATTTGACATCTCCTTTCTACAATCTGGCCTACTTTGGGAGAAAGTTTGATGTTTTATTATATATTGTTGTTTGCAGTTATACTGGCTGGGCCGCATGTCCAGTGAGTTTGACACCACTGGTTTCGAAAGTGAGTTATATTTAAGTCCCACTATAAAGCAATACAAGGGTTTTTGAAGATGGTAATAAAAATTTTGAACACAGTTTTTGTGGTCGAGTGACAAGGACGCCGCCAGAGCTGGCACTTTCCACATCATGCCAACAGGACTTCGGGCTTGACAGATTTAACATGCATCAGCACTCTCCACACGGCAGTTACCAATGGTGATGCACCAGCCTCAAGTCTGTGACCAGAATCACTGGGCTATGATGGCCACACTTTGTTCGAATAAAAAATTATTTTAAAAAAGGTTAAAATAATCAAGCAAATTTCGTATTTAAGTAAAATTGGAATATTTTTGCTTTTTGAAAATCATTTAAGCTAGTAATCTTCAAACAAAACAAATCTTTTGCATTTACTTACAGCACTTTCTGTTACAGGCATATTTTGTCAACTAAGATGGTTTGCTAACTCTATGGGTCTGAATTAAGATCTCCACAGAGGGTCTCTACCATTTATTACAGCAGAGTTCATTCTAAAAGGGTATTCAGAGAGATGCCCATACCTGACTGCCATTTGGATCTCTACTAGAGTCTGTATCCCTCTTTATAAATAAGTAAACTAGCAATTAATTATAAAAAATTTATAACATTGTGATTTTTTCAGAATAAATATTTCTATACCAAGCTCCAATAACTATTGATTAAAACTCTGTCTATACCAAACACACACATAACCCCTCCTCTCCAATATTCGTGCACTGAAAATTTTTAAGACCCACAATGAATCAACCTTGTTCTAAAATGATTGAAAATATTTTATATGATACATGAAATAATGTACCTCTTGATTTAAGTTATTATTTGCACACACAACTGTAACTTCTATAATTTTCTTGATATCCAAAAACTTTACCTTTTATAAGATTTTTTGAGTTTCAATTGTAAGAAAATCTGCTGAATAATTTCATGATTTTTCTCCCTTCATTTTTTTAGAGCATGATTTTCCACAGATACCATGTTTTACTTTAAAATAATGTCACCCAGTATATACAAAATAAGACATCAAAACCAAGAGCTGAATCAAGTTCTATCAGCAAAAATTGACTTCCATTTCTTTTGCTTTTATATTCAACAATAACAGTTTTTTTTATGTTTGGAATAATATGATGAATTATGCTGAAGACAAAGAATAACTTACAATAAAAAATTATACAGCATTCATTCCTTGTCAGGAACCATGAAAACATCTGAACATGTTTTTGGACACTCATTCCACTGAATGAAGCAAAGATAGCATGTTTTAAAAATATTAAATGTACTGGGAAGAAATATTAGCCAAATATTTTCTTAACGTCACTGTAATAAATAATTAAATTTTTACACAAATAGTAGATTTGAATCATAGAAAAGGATTTTAAAAACTCGGGAATTATTTTTTTTGGTAAGACAATCCCCCCCCCCACTGCAAAATACTCTTCAGAGGAAAACAGATCATTCTTTAAATGTAAATAATATATTTGGTTGTAACATACATGTCTGATTTTTAGGGTCTACTTTAAATAAGCATATCTTTTAATAGAATAAATTTCATAACTCAAAATAAGAAGCATTAGCTTCAACACACTTTTGAAAGGGGAAATAAGTTTTTTATGCTGATAATCATAAAATTCAGCATTTCTGGAGGTGGCAAACTCGTTGAATGCCATATCAGCATCTTTTAGATTTCTGAAACATTTCTCTTGTTGGAAGATATCCAGATGTTTGAAAAAGTAATAATCTGTAGAGTGAGGTCAGGTAAATATGGTGAGTGGTCTTAGAGTTTCATAGCCCAAGATGTGCAACTTTCGACAAGAGACCATGCGATCTAGCACCGTTGTGGAGAAGAATTGGCCTTTAATATTGACCTACGCTAGCTGTTTATGTGCAAGTTTCTGGTGAATTTCATTGCAATACTTATCTGCTGTGATGGTTTCACCAGGTTTTAAAAAGTTGTGGTGGATCTAGCCAACTGAGGATTACCAAACAGTCACCATAACCTAATGATGGAAATTTGGTTCAAGGAAGTGTTGTGCAGCTTTGTCGGCATCACCACTGCACTACACATCACCTATTGTCATACAGAATCCACTTTCTGCCAAACATTACAATTCAATTGAGAAATCTCTCATTTATCCTTTTTTTTTTTTTTAACTTTGTCAATCCTTTTTAGGTGACAGAAAATGGTCGTAGGAGTTGCACCTAGTTCTTTGGGGTAGTTTTTAACAGGATTGCCAGAATTTTGTTGAACTATTGCTGGTAGGACTTTGTTGTACGCAACTGTCTCTGGCCAGTCACTGTCTTCATTTGCGAGACTCTTGTCACCAGATTGGAACTTTGTGCTCCAACTTTGAATGGTACATTCATTAACTGAGCTGTCACCAAATGAGGCATAGATGTTTCGGGCAGCTGCAACATTAAGATCCCTCTTCCATTAATACAAAAATACTCTAAAAAATCTCAAGAATTCATACTATGATTAAACATATAATTTTTATTAAAAACATATCAAATGAGATTGAGTAAGGTTTAGCTTTAAAATGAAATATATATGAATATATCAAAAAAAGTCTCATTACAAAAAAGAAATCAAAAACACACCAACAGAAATCAGACATTTCATATATTACAACCTAATACATAACTTTTAACCCGCTAAAAAAAAAGAGAGAATATTGAATTCCTTTAAAAGAAATGACTTACATTTATAAATATATCATCTCTAGCAAGGAACAATATTTATCAACATTTTAAAATGAAATCTATACTTATTCATTTAATTGTTATAATTCACTAATTTTTTTACAGGATTTAACTGGGCATACAAGCTTAATAGTTATTTTAACCCATCAAAATAATTATATATTTAGCCAATTAACTGTGATTGGTGAGTATACTCCTCAAGCATAAAAAATAGCGGCCACTAGGCTTTTTAAATTGTAATTTTAAAAAAAAAAAAAACATTCTCAAATTTTAAGATGTTTGGAGTCTTTTGAGGCAGAGTAAAAAAAATAAGAAAAAATGAACTTGTGCATCCCTGAACACACCAGCTGATACAGTGTATAATTTTGCATAATGAATGTAAACACATTGAAAACGTTTTTTAAATGTTAAGCCTAAAAGGGACAAAAGTCAGAAGGTTGATGTAGGGTTCCTTCAGGTATGGTCCATCATGGGGCAAATGGAAGACGCTGATCAGGCACCAAGCCCATCGATAGCTGCAGAACCAAAGTTACCTAGCTAACGAATGACGTAAATGGTAATTGTTTGATGTTATAACCATGTGCTGACATCAGAGTAACGGCCCATTGCCATTTAGCTTTCTGGTAAGACGGCTGTGATCAACCAACCCCCTACAGCACTTACTCCAGAACTTCCTTGAAGTCAAGACAGGTAAAAATATTTTGTCTGTAAAGAAGGAAGTAAATTAGTGGGTGTTTAGGTCTCACAATCCAGGAATTTTGACAGTCATAAAAATTCATGCATATACATAAAAATCCAATATGTATGCAATACATGCTTATGTTCACCAAATAAATAAGTGTTAATGATAAAATCAACAATTTTATAAAATCCACCCATCTTTTTCTATCCAATATACTCTGTGATTAACGAGAATACTCATCATCGCTCGATTTCAAATCAGAACTCCACAGTTAACTGATTAAACAAAATTTGAAATTTTACACTAAAAGACCTGAATATAGCTTCTTTTAAATGACTCTTTCACATTAAACATTGAATGCAAAGTATTTATATAAAATTTTTCTACTTCTTTATAATGATGGTTTATAAAGCATAAAGGTTTTTTTTTAAAAAATACCTGTCTTCTGCGTGAAGAAAATGTTTGAAGCTCTGCAGAGTTATCAACAAATTAAAACTGATAAAATCCATCCTATCATTGTGTGTGAATTATATAAGAATATAATTTTACTCAAATTCTTCCACTACCTTTTCTTTTATTAAAGTATTTTTGCACATCACTTAATTTCTATATCTGAAAAATGTTTATATCTGTAAAAAAAATAGCATCTTTTTCCAAGAGCCCTTGACAATTTGAGAGATGTTCCCTTCACAAAATTAAAAATTTTTCTCATAGTATATTGATCAGTAATTCAAACATCTTAAACCATTTATTTTATTAAAATTTCATTAATAAGGTAGACTCCACATTGCAGTGTTTTTCCACCCTCATCAGATAGCACATTCTGCTCCCCTGGAAAAAGATTTTATGCAGATTACTCTCTGCACCAGCATGTTGTGTCAGTGACCAAAAGAGAAATTGCTTGCATTGTCTTGCAATACTTGTATGTTTAATGTAAATAAATGATTCCTTCACTTAAGTAATGTCTTTTGGATGAATCTTCCAGCAACCATCAACACATTTTCTACCACCCCCCCCCCACCCAAAATAAAAAGATAATTCCTTCATTATACAACATATTTCATTTTACAGCTTAAAAGTCTAAAAACAATTTTAACAAAAAGTGTAAACAAACTGATTTAAAAAAGAAATAAATAGCTTTTGAAAGAAAACTCGTGTGTGTGATGCAGTTCGTGCTCACAAAAACCTTACACAAATAATATGGCATATTTTTGAAGCATCAGAATGTTGAAGAATTCTAATTTAACTAATAATTAAGACTTATTTATTCTGGTTTTTTTAAAGACAGGATAATAGTGTAAAAAACAGCCAAATACAGTTGAACTATTTTAACAAAATAATTTAAAAACATGTTTCTAGCACTGCATATACATATTTCATAAAAGGAAAGTAGAAAAAATCCACATAGGACTGGTCTAAAAAAATTATTTATAAAAGGAATATGAACATTAAATCTTTATCACAATTTAGAAAAAAAATTTCATTAACACAATATATAAATATTTAAAGAAATACTATACTTAAAAGTAACATAAATAAAAAAGACAACACTACTATAGATCCCAAAAAAACAGTCTTTACCTACTCTATTACTCATACAGTCTATATCTGCCAATTTTTGAAACGACAAAACAAAATTGAAAAACATATGCCGGATTAAGATTTTAAATTTTATAAAACAAAGCCTGACAAGCAAATATTTTGAAAAAAAAATCAAAATAAAGATAATTTGATGAGAAAAGTACTCAGCATTTTCTTTTGTGTAACATACAAGAAAGAATGACTTTACAGTTAGGACACTTTTAGGACACAGTAACATCATATTAATGTTTAATTATATTTACATACAAAAAATTACACAAATATTAATGATTATAGGTTTAAAGAAATTGATTTCAAGACAATGGCCATGCAATAACCATCAACAGTACACAAAATGTTTAAAATTTTTAGACTTCTTTATTTTACAAACTTTGAAAGCTTCATAGATATATTCTATCTACGAGTATCTCACCAATTCTTAAAGATAAAGAAGCAGAAATTTTTCTGATGCTAAATTCATTAATTGACTCAAGCAACTAATCGATTTTATTTTTTAAAAAATAGT
>BMAO01024247.1:0-20171 GCA_019973975.1 Trichonephila clavata
TTCTATTTTAGGTTTGGCTTTAAAGCATTTAATACATTGATGAACTATTCTCCTAGCATTATTTCGCCATTTAATGGCCAATATTTTTCCCTGACAAGAGGAAGTAAGGTTTGGGACCGACATGCAAATTATTTATGTGGAAATATTCCATTATAATATTAGTAAGTTTAGGATCTCTCGGTAAGAGTATTGGGTGTTTCTGATCGAATGACAAATCAGAATAATCTAATCTCCCTCCAACACGAATTAATTCAAATTCATCCAGAAAAATATTTAAATTACTTACAGCTCCTTTGACAATTTCACTTTTCTTAAACTATTTATTTCTTTTAAAATACCATTGATTGTACTCCCTTAATGAGAAATCTTAAGGCATTTCTCAAATTCTTGGACAGTCAAAGGACCACTCCGTTTCTCCTTATTTCTGCAATTGAAACACAAATCTGAAAATAAAACTAAGAATTCTAATTATTTTAGGAAAATTATTACTTAAGAGAGGATTTGATTTAGAAAATTATTGTTTGACGAAAGAATTAAGTTTGTAAAGTCACAGTTTTTAGTTCTGTCAAATATAGTTCCTTTTCAGGGGAATTTAATTCATTTTGGCATAAATCATCCATAATTTCTTCCATGGCAAAGGATGGCCCTGACCACCAGAGTTCCAGGCGCTTGAGATCAGAAGAATTGACTCCACGGGAGATGAGATCAGCAGATTATCACAAGATGAAATATGTTTCCACTGATAGTTAGATGTAAGAGCTTGAATTTTGGAGACTCTGTTTGCAACAAAGGTTTTTAATTGATGTTTGCAATCTCGTCTATGTGTGTTTTTAAAATGTATTTCACAAAATTCTTCTTCTTTGCTTAAAGGTCCCCATCCAGGATGATTTCCTCTATTTCCCAAAATTTCTTAATGCAATTATCGATATTTTCCGATTCCGAAATTAAGAAACAATTACTTTATGGTTAATTGCATTAATAGATCCACAGACAATAAATCCGAAAACTGAATTAATTAGAGTTACATTGTCTGAAATTACCTTTCGACCATCTTTTAATATTTGGTAGAATAGCTTCGCTCCTATAATCATATCTATTTTCCCAGGTTTGTCAAAACTGGGATCAGCTAAGATAGAACGATTAATGTCATTGAACCTTTTAATTTTAAGATTAGGTTGGATTGAAGGAACAAAATCAGTAATCCTAGGAACAATTAAAAAATCTAACGGGAAGTATAAGAAGAATCGTTATTACTAATAAATGCATCATTTATTTTCCATTTAGTATTTGTTGATTTTTCACTTAATCCGCTGACTGCGAGATTTATTTTTTCCTTTTCAAGACCAAGTTTTGAAGCAAATTGAAGGGTCATGAAATGAGATTGAGAAGCGCTGTCTAGAATTACCCTACCGCGAACATAACTCTTCAACAGTGGAGACCAAACACCCACAATAGCAGTGGAGAGAAAAACGAACTTATTCCCCTCTGATTGAGGGAAGAGAATGACTGGACCGTTTGGGGTTTGGTAGGATTATTTATTACCCCACCATCGTTAGGAGAAGTGGGGGCCACTGACGGAGCCGGTTATAAAGGTGGCCCAACTTACAAAATCAAAAACCAAACATAAACTTCCCATGTTCATGGTGGAGCTTACCGCAAAACCCGACTCCCCCGACATTTTTAAACTAAAGACGTGCTGCCACCTAATGGTAAAAATCGACACTTTTCAACAGACGGCCGGGGATTACTCAGTGTTACAATTGTAATCTGTTTAATCACTCGTCCAAATATTGCCACATGCGCACTAGATGCTTAAAATGCGGACAACAACACAGAACCAAAGACTGTGAAATAAAGAAAAATTAGAAAAGCCAACATGCATCAACTGCAAAGAAGTGGGCCACCTGGCCAGCTCATTTAACTGCCCCAAATACCCCAAATCAAAAAGAAAACCGAAAAAGCCCAAAACCCAAATGAAAATAAAAATACATTCCCAGCAAACAAGGACGCGGTAAAGGATTTTTCCTATGCCACCGCCCTCCAAGGAAAAATTCAACACACAACCAAACCCGCAACCCAATACACAGACAACTCAAAATCAAAATTACACGCACCCCACTGATACCGAAAACTCAAATGAAAGGCCCTTTGGAATAATGGATGCAGTCTTTGAAATAAAGAAACTCTTCGCTGATTACCCATTCCTTCTGGAATTGGGGAAGCAGTTGAGAGCGGTAAAGGGAAAAGATAGAATAAATGTGTTCTATGAACATGTTATGAGAAATTACGAGTAGTTCATTCTACTCCTTTTCCAAAAGCAAAGATAAACCCTTAAACCACGCCCTCGGGCGCACTCGAGCTTCCAATGGGAGCCGAGTTGCCCGACAAATAGGATAGCTTGCTCTCCTACCTCTGAAGATTTTACCTTAAGGGCCACGCAGAGCCACCTGATTTTTTCCCCAAACTTACAGAGCACCACTGACATCCAGGTACCCCCCCCCCCCAATTAAAAGTCTCATTATTTATAAAAATACCATTTCAAAAAAGGGCAAATTATAAAACGAAAGCTAACACCCAAATTGAAAAGAAAGGGAGATTACGATCTCGGCAGAGATCAAGCGCTCCAATTTTGTAGTATCAACACCTGACGGAGCCGGCTGAGTAAATAACGTATTCGAAGAAGATCCTTCTGTGTCGGATTGTCCGTTTTCTGACCGACATAATAAATAATTGTGTTTTCCTGGGCACAATCTGCATGTATACTTTGATTTACAAAGCGCAACTTTATGATTGTTATTTAAACAATTAATGCAGAGTCCATGTTTTTTAATTAGATTGAATCTTTGCAAGGGATTCATTTTTAGAAAAAGGGCGCAATCATACAAACGATGTGATGCTTTGCACAACAAACAATTATTATTGTTATTGGACTTCACTATGAAACTTTTGCCTTTGCTTAGAAATGGAGTTTTCCATTTTAATGGAGGTCCCTGAACTCCGTGCAAATTTTCTAATATTTGCGTTCTATTTTGCAAAAATTCCAAAAACATTTCCCATTTCGGCAACTCAGTTGAAGTCAAGCTCATTTCGTACAATTTTCGGGATTCTATATCTAACTTTCGGATAATAATATTTATTAAAAACTGATGAGTGAGCTCATTAGTTTCTATATCCATAAGCTTTAAACCTCTTAGGTTTTTATTTATAACGTCAATCAAGTTCCTAAGACCTTTAGATGATTCAATACAAAGTTTTTCAAAATTTAAAATATTCATAATATGAGATTTATTATTACACGTTTGTTTTCATATCTTTTAATTAAACAGTCATTAATGACTCAAACGTATCTTCCGAGGTTTCGATAGTTCGTGCTTCACCTTTCAAAGCAGAACGTAAAGAAAACAGTTTTTGGGTATCATTTAGCACTGAATTATTTGTAATTAGGCTATCAAATTGTCTTTTAAAATCACTCCAATTTTCTATTACACCATGAAATTCGGGTAGGCTCACATCAGTTAATTTAATGAAACTAGATTTTGAATTACCATTATTACTTAAAGCAGTATTACAAATAGATACATTTTTAGAAATATCATCATGCTTTAATAATAAAGTTTGTAAGCCTACCTTTATTTCTTCCAGGTCGTCTTCCATTTCTTCTAATATTAATTCCAAATTCGGCAATTCTTCATCTTCTACAACTTCATAGTATTCTATTTTTAGTGCTTCCATACTAGAATACATCTCCGACACTTTATCTAATTTACTTTGAAGCAGCAATTGTTCTGCATTCTGAGGCTTTATCCTTTAAAAGGATTCCAATTTGGTGATTTTAGCTTTGTAGCTGCCACGTCGACGATTTAAAGTTTTTGTTTTTTCCGCAAATGTTACGGAAAGCATTTCATTTGTTTCAAGAGCTCCTGCTCCTTCCATTTTAATAACGAGACAAAGGACCCGTAATTCAACAACAAATTATTTTAAATTTTACGCAAGTTATCTCCGCGCTCTACTGACCAAATGTTAGATTATTAATTTAATGGACTGTAGTGATTATAATTTTATAAGAAATCCAAAGGTTTTTAAATCAATTTCTTTTTATTTAAGCGACTTCCGACATGAAGTCTTTGAAAGGAACAGGACAGTTTTACAGAAGCATTCCAACTGATACAAAACACATGGCTGTGGCAATCCTAAGCGTCACCCTTATTTGTTTACAAATTAACATCGCCACGCTATGGCGCCAACAGGGCAAAGTAGACGTTTACATGGGCCTTAACAGATATGTTCAATGCATTTGTTGAAATAATAAGGGAAATAGGGAAAATTTTAAGTACCAAATTTAGAGGGTTTTCTTTTATTAGGGATTGCCGACATTTTCTTTCTCTTGTATTTGTGATAAAAAGTGCTTGAAAACAAAAAATTTTTTTAAAAAAGCAAAAAAAATATTAAAAAAAAAAAAAGCAAACAATATAAACAAAAATAAAGCAAAAAAAAAATATATATAAAAAATAATAAAAAGAAAAAAATGCTAAAAAAAATAAAAAGCTAAAAAAATTGTCCTTAAATTTTCAATGCAGTAACATAAGTGTATACCTAATCAACCATTAAAAAAAGTTTTTTACGTAAACACTTATATTACACTACGTGGAGTGACATGTGAAACAGGGTCCTCGTCCCTCACTCTGGAAAGTGTGTATTAAATATAATTGCACATGCTAATGGTTTCACAACTTCCAATTTTTAGCTTTTGGAAAAAATCATCATCAAGGGTCCCGTAAAATTCTGCTTCCGGGGAAAGCCAGATTTTGGATACACGTGGTTTCCTCGGCAATCTGGATGTTAACCCTGTTTTCAAAACACGGTCTATGGCGTGGTTTGGCATCCTTGGCGCCTCAATACATTTGCGCCAAATTGGATGGGTGGGCGATACTAAAGCTGTTCCGATAGTTCTGAATTAGATGATTTATTAAATTTATTACAAGGTAAAATTGATAACATTAAAATTCTTGATGATCAGATTGTTGATTTAATTGATGTGAATGACATTGAAGCAGAAATAGAAAGAAGTGAAGAATATTATGAAAAGTTAATTACAAATAGATGCATGCTTCAAAGAAAAAAAAAACTATTTAAGTTTAGGTAGTCAAAATGCCCCAAATCCCGTTCAACAAAATCAAGTTTCGTTTCAATCGCAAACATTTTCAGATCCCACCATAGCCATTAAGTTACCTCGTTTAAGTTTGAATAAATTTTATGGAGATCCGTCGACATTTTTAGAGTTTTATGGACAGTTCGAAAATGCGATCCATAAGAACAATAGCTTATCAAAAGTGGAAAAACTTAAGAATTTGAAAAGTCTAGTAGGTGGTGGTGCTGCATCCGCGATAAAAGGTTTAGAACTTAAAGATGAAAATTATAATTCAGCTCTGGAAATTTTACATTCTCGCTACGGAAATAAGGATGTATTAATTCAAGCCCACCTCGATCATTATTAAATATCACACCTATTAAAACCTCAAATGATTTAAATGCTCTTAGAACATGTATGATAAAATCGAAACCCAAATTAGAAATTTAGAATCTCTTTCGGTTGATACAAAAAAGTATGCCAATCTTCTAACGCCGATCATTATTAAATTATTACCATCGGATTTAGCTCTCGATTTTACGAGAAAAACTGTCGATGAAAATTGGTCTTGTTAGACTTTTTGAGAAGAGAATTACTTTGTAAGGAGCGTGCAAAAAATTAATTAATTCCGAAAGAAATAATAGGCGCGAAAACTTAAATTATAACCGTGAAATTTCGTCCGCGACGGAACTCTTGGCGAATAGCAAAAAGCCGAACTACCATTCACGAAATGTTAGAAATTCGAAGGGTAGCATTGCATATGGTTTCAATCAGTCATCACCTTTGAATAAACACCGTGATGCAGGGAATGAAAGTCTCTGTGTATTTCATAAAATTAATGATCACTCGAGCGCGGCGTGTCAGCTAGATTTAGGTTCTAAACAAGATATAGTTAGAAGGGAAAGAAGGTGTTGGCTTTGTTACATAAGTTGTGTAGGAAAAATAATTGCTCGAGTAACATTAAATGCGGCCATTGCAATTCAAGGTCGCACAACCAAGCATTCTGTTTTGACTATCATAAATCCGTTAACTTAGAAAAGAAAGAGGGTTCAGAAGCAGTAGTAAGTAATGTCACTCATAACAACTCCGAAATATATTTGCAGACAGCAGCGGGTCAATTTATTGGCAGGAAAGGAAGTAGTTTGATTAGAAGAATTATTTTCGACGGAGGTAGTCAAAGAACGTTTTTAGAGTCGAAATTAGCAAGAGAATTAAATTTGCCTGTTGTAGGACGGGAAATGCTAACAGTTCATACATTTCAATCTGAAAAGCCCACAAAACATGTTTATCCCAAAGTTAGGATTCGAGTAAAAAGTTTGATTAGTAATAAAGAAATAGTAATTGAGGCATTGGAAACAAAACAGCTTTCTAGTGCACATATTAATATCCCGGCTAAGGAAGTAAGAGAAAGGTTTGAAAGTCTGGGATTAGAATTAGCAGATGTTCCTGTGGTGTTAGATAAGGGTGCTTGTGAAATAGGATTGTTAGTTGGTTCAGATAATTATTGGAAATTTGTTGGAAATAGGATCGAGAGGTTAGATGAATCTCTGGTGGCTGTCGAGACAATTTTTGGGTTTTGTATTCATTGTTCTGTCTCTGAAGATAAAGATAATGATGAAAGATCGGTGAATTTAGTAGTGAGTAAGGAATCGATATCTGATCAGTTGAACCAATTCTGGCAGTTAAAAAATTTAGGCATAGAAGTAGAAGAGGATATAAAGGACATTTCGGAAAACGAAATTTTAAAATCATTCGAGTCCTCTATTGAATACAGTAGTAATAGGTACAAAGTAGGGCTTCCTTGGAAACCAGAAATGAAACATTTGTTGGATGACAATAGGTCAGTGGCTTTAAATAGACATAGTAAATTAGTTAAAAGGTTTAATAGGGATAAATTGCTCTTTAAGAATTACAAGAAAATAATAGATGATTATGCAAAAGAAAATATTGTTGAATCTGTGATTGAAACCCCTAAATTACAAGGATCTCCCCCCACTTTTTATCTTCCCCATACTTGTGTTAAACGTTTAGATAAAACCACTACGAAAATTCGTATTGTATTTGATGGTTCTAGCCACGGAGAAAATCAATTATCCCTTAATGATTGCTTAAACAGTGGTGTTAATTTAAATCCAGATTTGTTAGAACTCATTTTAAAATTTAGAGAAAATCCCATAGCATATACGGCAGATATTGAGAAGGCTTTTTTTTAGATAGAGCTACATGAGCAAGATAGAGATGTAACACGATTTTTCTGGATAGAGAATCTTAATGATTATGACCCTAAAAACCTACAAGTTTATCGGTTAACCCGAGTTTTATTTGGTCTAACACCAAGTCCCTTTATGTTAGCTGCAACTATTAGAGATCATCTCAAAAAATATAAAGATAAATTTCCTGATACTGCAAAGATAGTAGAAAGTTCCTTGTATGTAGATGATTTTATAAGTGG
Source organism: Trichonephila clavata (assembly GCA_019973975.1). Classification (NCBI taxonomy): domain Eukaryota; kingdom Metazoa; phylum Arthropoda; class Arachnida; order Araneae; family Nephilidae; genus Trichonephila; species Trichonephila clavata. Next base: position 7,581 of record BMAO01024247.1, read on the forward strand.
TCAGGAAAATGTAGATAAGGCGTTACAAACTTCATTGGAAAGTATAGAAATTTTTAAGGAAGCAGGAATGTCGCTTAGAAAATGGCATACAAATAGTAAAGAATTAGAGAGATTCTGGAAAGAAATTAAAGTGCTTGTAGAGGAAGTTAATTGTCTTTCGGATGAGGAAGTTGTTCCGTTGAAGGTTTTAGGAATTTGCTGGGATAAAAAGGAGGATAAATTTTATTTTGATGTAACAAAATTGGTCGAATTCTTATCAAAAAATTATTGCACTAAAAGATTTGTATTACAGGCCATTACGCGAATATTTGACTCTGTAGGATTCCTAAGTCCTGTTGTCATAAGAATGAAAATTCTACTTCAAGATATATGGACCTTAGGTATAGATTGGGATGAGGAGTTACCTTGTAGCTTAAAATCAAAATGGATTGAATTATGTAGTGAAATTCCAGAATTAAAATCTATATCCATTCCTAGGTATTATTTATGGAATATGAAGAATGAGGTTGAATGAGTTGTTGGGAGCATTATTATCGGTTAGATTAGCTTCTAGGATTGGTAAGATTTTTAAGTATGAATGTGGTATTCATTATTGGACTGATTCTACCATAGTTTACTGTCGGGTTAGGAGCCGGCCAGATAGATTTAAGCCCTTTGTTAAGAATAGGAGTTGAGGAAATCCAAAAACTATCTACCCCAGTGATTGGCATCACTGCCCAGGAAAGGAAAACCCCGCAGACTTTATCACTAGGGGTTTGTCCGTAAAAATTTAAAGAAGTGTGATGCTTGGTGGAATGGGCCACATTGGCTCCACCAACCTGAAGAAAATTGGCCAAAAATTGAAGTTAAAGGCGTCGAAGAAAAGAACTTGGAGTTGAGAAGGAAATCTGAAAAGACAATCCAAAATCAGTGCATTTTAGAACCAAACGTTCATGTGCTAGACCTAAAAAAGTACAGTAGTTTGAATAAGGTGTTAAGAGTAACAGCCTGGATTTTACGATTTTTGACCAACAGCAGACGTAATAATATAAAAGATAGCTCTCTCTCTCTCTTCATGCAAATGAGATAGAAGAAGCTGAGCTTTATTGGATAAAGGAAACACAACGTGAATTTTATTCTTCGGAAATTTTAGCTCTTAAAAAACAACAGCCATTAAGGCATGATTCAAAAATTAGAAGTTTAGTTCCTTTTTTAGACTCCCAGGATATTTTAAGAATATCCACTAGATTAGAAGAAGCAGATTTAGTGATAGGAGAAAAACAGCCCATTCTCTTACCAGTGAAATCTAAGTTTATACTGAATTGCTTGTTATGAAGGAACATATCACCGTATTTCACTCGGGTGTTTCCGCAACCTTGACACAAATAAGAAGAAAATTTTGGATACCTAAAGACCGGCAACTAGTTAAAAGAATTATAAAAAACTGTGTTGTATGTCGTAAATATGCTGCTAAACCAGCTAATCAAATGACAGCACAGCTACCTAGAGATAGAATTGTAGAGTCACCCCCCTTTGAAATCACGGGCATTGACTTTGCCGGACCGATTTTCGTGAAGGACGACAAAGAAAAAACGTGTATTGCATTGTTCACTTGCTCGGTCACAAGAGCCGTGCACTTGGAACTCGTATCTGCAATGACAATAAAATGCTTTATTCTTGCCTTACGGCGATTTTTCTCTAGAAGAGGAAATTGTAAGGTGATTTACTCAGACAATTTTAGTACATTTAAAACAACTCAGAAGGAGGTGAATCATCTTGCCAACATTTTAAAAGATAATTAATTGCAGGGTTTTATTGCAAATAAAAGAGTTCAATGGAAGTTTATACCTGATAGAGCCCCATGGTGGGGAGGTTTTTACGAACGGATGGTGAAAACTGTTAAGGAGCCCTTGAAAAAGATCTTGGGAAGATCACTTCTTAGTTTTGAGGAGCTTACGACATTATTGTCCGAAATCGAGAATATTGTCAACCTGCATCCGTTGACTTATGTGAGCGATGACAAAGACGATACAGAGCCATTAACACCAGCTCACTTTTTGTACTTTGGTCGAAAGGACTTTGATTATCCTATGCCATTTACAGAGCTTTTCGATAAAACAATCTCCAAAGAGACATTACGACGAAGAAAGCTTTATCAAACTGTGCTTTTGAGACAATTGTGGACTAGGTGGAAGGAACAGTATCTCCTGCAACTATGAACTGCTCACAAATTTAAAGTCCCAAACGTCCGTGAAAATTTAAAATCAGGTGATGTTGAACTTGTGGAAGGTACGTGACAACAATGTAAGAGCATGCATTGTTAAAACACCACAAGGAGTTTTCCGAAGACCCATACAGATGCTGTATCCTTTGGAACTTAATTATGCATAAAATTTAGTAATTTTCTTGTTAAATTTAGTATTATGTGTGTCAAATTTTAGTAATTTTCAATTTCAGTAGTTTTTTATTTGAATTTATTGCATTTCATGATATTAAGCTGTATTTCATGTTGAATTGAAAAGTTATATATATTTTCAAGGATTATAATTTAATCATTGATTTGATATTTTTAAATAATTTGATAACTGTATAATTGTGTTATATTTCTATAATTAATATTGAATATATAACTATATTTTAGCAATTTGATATTTGTGTTACAGCTAGTTGAAATTTGTAATTGGTTCATTTTTATGTTGTGATTATAATTAGTAATTTGTTTACTGTATGTATATTTGATATTAAGGTTAGTGAATTAAATAATTTTTAATGTCTAATTAGTGGATGAACATTCTGTTCATCGGTGGGGAGTGTGGCGAAAAGCCCTATAGATGGCGCTCCCCTTTTTCTGTAAGTATAAAATGTATTTTGTTTCGCTTCCGAGTTCAGTTTGACCCAGGGCGTAAAACTCAGTTACACAATTAATAACATGCAACACTACCTCGACATACTCGAGAATTGGCTTACAGACTGGAGGATAGCTATAAATGTAGATAAATCACAAGCTATTGTATTCAGGAAATGGGGCGTTATCGCCCCACAGACTGAACTCACACTCTTTGAAAACAACATCCAATGGGTCTCGGTTGTTCGTTACCTGGGTCTTTACCTAGATAATCGATTAACATACAAACCACATATAGATTATCTATCCGAAAAATTCTGGGGAAGAATTGCTCTGGCCATATCTCTTATTGAGAGAAGGTCACCACTCTCCCTAGAAAATAAAGTCATCCTATACAAGCGTATTTTGCGCCCAGTAATAAGATACGCTTGCCCCATCTGGGGCGCGGCGGCACCGACCCATACTAAACGGATCCAAATTATACAAAATAAAATTCTGAGAACCATTACTAACGCACCTTGGTACGTTAGGAATTCTGTCATACATAACGACTTACACATGGAGCCGATCGATAACTACATCACTAAACTGTCTAGAAATGTTTTTAAAGTATAGAAAATCATGACAACCCCTTAATTAAAGCACAAACATTGTTCACTTATCCTCATTCTAAAGTTAACTTTGCATACAAATCTTCAAAGTGGGAACTTCCATTGAAGCCTCCATAACTCAACAAAAAACACGTAATTTACACACTGAATTACATTACACGCTTCCGCTACTTTCTTGAAACTGGGTCAGTTGAAAATCTGACGTCATTCACCATTTCATCCCCTGCCGCTGCAGGGAACTTCGGCGTTTTTCGCCCGTCGATGCTTCTTCCTCCACCCCTTCCCCCTCCACGTATTGACCCGAAAGGGTTACTTCGGACGGCTTTACCTCTCTCAATTTGCCTCCCTTGCGGGAGGCGTCACTCGTCTAATGTTTGTTCTTTTTCACCCTATCTTCAGGGATACTGGGTATAAGCAATTTTTGCTGGAACCCGACACATCTAATTTTCGTTTCGTTTCGTCCGAGTTCAGTTCTGGCCTAGTTTTGCTAAGATGATGTTTGCTTCGTTTTCTAGTATAGTTGATAGTATTTAGAATAAATAGGCAGAACTCACTTAACTTGTAAATATGTATATAGATGTCATTAAAAGCATAAAAACCTATCTGGCTGGTCATCAATTTAGTTTAGTAGAATTTATTTGTAGTTAGTTAGAGCATTCTACCACTGAACAACAGTTTGTTAGTAAGATGCGCTTTAGATGAATATTATATCATGCTATTCATGGAATGAAAACTTCAAACTCATATTTCCCCATGTTGAATTTTTGTACATATACTGTTATCCAAAACCCTATGGCTTTTTGAAAATTGAAGTATAGGTTTGAAATTTTTTATACATGTTCTGAAAATCTACGTTTTGTAAAACTGTGCATGGAATTAGCTCTAATATGTTTAGTACTTTTTCTCATATTATGGCATTCTTCTACACAGATATTGTATTATTTGAGCTCCGAGATAATTTCTGAAGGGTCTGTATCAATTGGAAGGCCTCTGATGACTGCTTAATTTTTTTCTTCCGGAAGGCTAAAGGTGTGTCCTTCAAGTTGTTTTCGTTGATGTACCTTCGATTATGTGATATGCATAAGGAGTCTGTGGGAAAATTTTCATCCCAATTCTGAAAATCTACGTTTTGTAAAACTGTGCATGGAGTTAGCTCTAATATGTTTAGTACTTTTCCCATATTATGGCACTCTTCTACACAGATATTGTATTATTTGAGCTCCGAGATAATTTCTGAAGGGTCTGTATCAATAGGAAGGCCTCTGATGACTGCTTCAATTTTTTTCTTCAGGAAGGCTAAAGGTGTCTTCAAGTTGTTTTCGTTATGTACCTTCGGATTATGTGATATGCATAAGAGTCTGTGGGAAAATTTTCATCCCAATTCTGAAAATCTACGTTTTGTAAAACTGTGCATGGATTAGCTCTAATTTTAGTACTTTTTCCATATTATGGCACTCTTCTACAAGATATTGTATTATTTGAGCTCCGAGATAATTTCTGAAGGGTCTGTATCAATAGGAAGGCTCTGATGACTGCTCTCAATTTTTTTTCTTCCGGAAGGCTAAAGGTGTGTCCTTCAAGGTTGTTTTCGTTGATGTACCTTCGGATTATGTGATATGCATAAGGAGTCTGTGGGAAAAATTTTCATCCCAATTCTGAAAATCTACGTTTTGTAAAAACTGTGCATGGAGTTAGCTCTAACGTGTTTAGTACTTTTTCTAAAAAATTTCAAAATCAAAATTAATGCTTTTTTGGAAGTTTAACTATAAAAAAAAATTAATAAAGAATTAAAGAGCAGGAGCAGAAAAAAACCCATGCATAGTTTTATGTAGTATATTATAAGGTACTTGGAAAAAAAATATCAAAGAAAAGAGACATATTTAAAAAAGCCTTAGAAATTTAAAAAGTTCAAAAAATTTAAATTTTACAAACATTTTGCAACAAATTAAAAAAATTTCTGTACGGAATTATTATTAAATATTAACCTTTATAAAATACAATTAGAACCAAATATTAAAAAAATTGTGAAGATAGTACAATAGTCTTAAAAGCTGCTAAATAGATAAATTAACATTTGTAACAGTTCCATAGCTCAAAATTTGATATTCTTTCCTTTTTAAGCATTCTAATTAATTTTCATATAAACTTTTAAATTTCCAGCATTGATATTTACATTAAAGAAAATATTACCTTATGCAAATGCTTCTATTTAATATGCACTAATGCTTGCAATAAATTCGTACTTGCCCACAATATAAGTATTTAATTAGTGCGAAATGATGTTAAAAATATTCATCTTGCTTATGAATATGAAATAAGAGAAATAATATATTGGAGAGAAGGTATTACAAGATTCTGAAATATATAAATTTTCCAATGAGTGGAAAATTTAATGATACATCATGCATATTTTTGGTTTTTCTGAGAAGTTTCGATTATGATATAATATTAATTTTTTTTTAATTTAAAATTTTAGGAGGTAAATTATTTGCTTTCCGATGAATGAATAGGTTAAGGGCAGTAAATTAACAACGTTTTTATCCCTAAAAAGTAACTAAGTGAGTATATATAAAAAAGCTATTTAGTTTTAAAATATATTTTATACAGTCTCTTTTTTTTCTTAACTTCTTTCATTACTAATTAAAATATATTTTGAAGGTATAAGAAATAAGAACATTTCTCTAGGAAAGTAGGTATTGGAGGATTCTAATGATTCTCAAAATTTCTAGAAGAAATTTGCATATAAATTTACATTTGAGAAATTCTTTTTCCCCCCTATGTTGGAAGTTATAAATTAAACATTTTGTATTTTCTTAGATTCCACTTATAATATGTTTCATAAACATTTTTGTGTTCTAATACGAAATCAAGAAGATCCAGTTCTTGTACAAGTATTATTTTTGAAATTTCATGAAATGATTTACTAGTTTTCAAATCAATACATAAACTAAAAACAAAGATTTACAAGATTTATTTCTCTTCAAAGAATAATGAAAAGTAACTGAGAGATTAGTATCTAAAATAACTATTAAAAGTTAAAAATCATTTTTATACTTTTCTTAATTCCATCCAGTGCTAAACTAAAATATTTTGATGCTGGAAGAAATATTTCCCTATGATGGAAATTTAATGTAAATAATACTCTAATATCTTAGCTAATTATAAATAGTTTTAACAAATGATGGAAAAATATTTAACTGTCTAATATCATCAAATTATTAATGCTTGATTGGAGAATCTGGGAATTTTTTTCCAGTACTTGAAAATAGTACATTAACTTTGTTACAGAGTAAAAAATATCACTGAATGATTTGTAACCATTATTTTGTATTGCTTCTGTGGTGATTTTAATGTATTGAGTCTTTAAAGAAAACAAGGGTAAATATCATTTTATTTACTAATAACTTAGTTCACAATGAATTTTGTATTTATTTTTAAAGTTATGGTAACCTCAAAATTTTTCATGAATAATTCATAAAAATGTATTAAATATTTATTCGAATATATTAACTACAATTTTTTTGTGTAATATAATTCACTCAAATGAAAAATTCCACATACAAACGAACAAAATTTTTATTTAAAATAAAACTTTAATAATATATACATATATAATTAACAATGTCTTATCAACAATATTAGCATTTTTAGAATTGTAATTAAGAACACAATTACACAAATGCAATGATGTACTATGAAAAGTCCCTAACAAATATTTTCCAAAAGACTAAAACCATAAATATATTTAGCCTTTTAGAAAACAGTAGCTATATCTGAAAATCTTTATTATAAAAAACAAATAAGAATCCAGAGGGAAATATGAGAAAATCTCTTTCTTGTGCAAACAATTTTTTGATTACAAATGATACAGTTTTCTGGTTTCCAAGATTGTCAGAAGCAAAGTTAAGTCATGAAGAAAAATCTAGTCAACATGGAATTCAAAAGAAAATATATTGTTTCAAGGTGCACCTTAACATAGTTTCAGCAAATAACTTTTTGTTAGAAAAAATTTCTGATTTTTTTCCCCACTTAAAACAAAGATGAGTTCTTATCGGTCATAGGGACCACAAGGCAAAAAACAGTGACATACAAAAAAACATGGTATATTCAGAGGCGGATTAAGGCAGTTGGAGGCCAACTGGCGGTAAAAGGTTTGGGGCCCATGGGCTTAAGAGTCGGAAACTAAAATAGTGAAAAGAGTCATTTACTTTAAATTCTCAAAATAAAATGTAGTGATATAATAAAATTCATCAGCTAAAGAAAAATCTTAACTGTATATATAAAAAAAATATTAAAAACCTTACTTAAGAGCTTACAGTTTTGCTATTCAGTTTGATTTCTCTTGGCAAATTCATCAATTATTTTTACCATATCTATTTTGTCCAAAACATTTTATTCTGTATATAATATGGCCATGTTGTTCAATTTGTCTTTTCTCCCATAGTACTTCTTAAATTATTTTTAACACATTTTAAAACTAAAAAAGATCATTCACCTGATGCATTTGATATCGGTATTTTTAAAAATACTTTCAAAAGTTTTTCTACATTAGGATTTCTCTTGCATGCCGATAAATTTCTAGCGGGGTTCTCATTGTATCTCTGCTTTCTTTTCATTTCTTGTTCCAAGGTGGCGTGTTTGGTTTGTCGCTGGCCTTAACACTCATCAAGCTTGGGGCCCCTACCAGCGCTGGGGGCCCCTGGCGGCTGCTAGGTCCGACACCCGCTTAATCCGCCACTGAGTATATTCTGGTTTCTCATAAATAAAAAGCATTGTCTTCATGATATTACCAACGTGTTAATAGCAATTAGTTTGAATTTAGTGTCATTTTCTTTCTGTCATACTTTACGCAATAATTTTCTACATTGAAGAAAACATTGAATATGCCGGTAAAGCAGGAATTATTAGGAAGGATGAATATTTATTTTCAATGACAGAAAATGGCATAAATATGTAAATTATATAACATTCATACGTAAAAAATGCATGTGTATATATACAATCAGCATGAAGAACAGATTGCCAGAAGGAAAATTACTTTGATGAGCATTAATCACATCCATAGTTTCCGTGTTCATCCATAGTTTTTCTAGCAGATGTTTTGTTTTTTTGTGAACAAATAGACATAAAAAAAAATCTGGCAAGACGTGAAGGTGTAGTTTTTTTATTGAACTATTATTTTTCTATTGAACTATAGCCTTATTATAAAACAGTCAACATTTTGTCATAGGTCTCATGTAATTCAACATATTTATATTATTCAAAATTATAGTAAATTAAAATTTTTAGTAGTTAGTGATCATGCAGTTTGAGACAAAAAAAGAACTGAAAATAACTATAGAAATTATATTTTAAGGTTTTTTTAAAAATTTTTTTACCAGAATTGTATAAAATATTTTAAATATAAATGTATTTGTTTACAAAACCACATAAATTAAATATTCATTTCTAAAAATAAAGAAAAATACATCAAAATACAGAATGGGTTCTTACATTATTTTACATAAACTAAAATTTTATTATAAATAATTTAATTTAAAACTGTTTTTAGTTATACCATTTGAAATTTTAAATGATATTTAAGTTTCTTTACCACATCAAGGTAGCAGCCACAGAAAAGTGAATACAGTTGAACCTTTACAAATAGATATCATTAAGAATCAGAACAAAATCAATTTATGAAAAAAAATATAATGGAATTTTTCTGTGTAAATCAGTTGCAATACTTAGAATAAAACATGACTAATCTATATTATGATAACTATTTTTAAAGGCAAGTGATTTCAAATAAGATATATTGCACATGTAATGGAAACTCTAAAAATACTTCAAGAACATTTAAACTAAATTGATCTTTCATAGATTCCTGTAATTTTATCTAAAATTAATAATGATAAAATCAAATATTCACTTTTTACATCAATTTTGTTGTCAAAACTAGACTTGTTGATATACTTTAACACTCCTCTTGAGTAGGTTTTCTCAATGTAGTTGAGGGTTTTCTTAGAAGTCTTTTTTCTTGAAATGTATCTCTATGTCTTTTTATTTGGTGGTTACATATTCAAGTTTCTTGATTTGCTTACGCAGACTTCCAAATGTACTGAAAACATAACAACACTTTAGCACAATGAAATCACATTATTTAGAAGTAAAATTTCAGCTGAGAACTTAAATTATACTCATATATAAATCCACCTTGAAATGTAGAAATGTTATAAACACACACAATCTAGAATATTTTAAAATTACGAAAAATACATATATCTTTGCTTCCAGAATTTTCTGACGCCATGTTTGGCAAGCTTCAAAATAATGCCTGCAGATGGCACCATGTGTATGCATTCTATGGACAAAGTTATAAGACATTGGTTTTGTAGAAAATTAAGGCATAAGATGCTTAAATACACATCAATAATGCTTTATTTTATGAAAAAGAATATTTTTCTACAAGAATAATGACTTTAATCACTTTAGAAACACTAATTCTGCTTTTTTTCTATGAAAAAATGCGGGAGGGGGGTTATCGCAAATAAAAAGAATTAAAGCAACCCTGTATTACGTCATGAGACCACGACTTTGCATACATGTTCTGTCATACTCCCCTTCACATCCTAAATAAAAAAACGATCACTTTAAAAATCGTGTTTCCAACATTGTGCTCATTGTTATAAAGATAGCTGTAACGAAATTTTTTTATCTTTGTAATAAAAAATTAATTTCAAATATAAAAAAGTGATATCCAATAAAAGAAGGAATTTTTCTTGAGCTCTTATATATTTCAATGGTAAAGAAAAATAAAAAAAAATCCTTAAAATGGATTTATAAACTTTATTACATTATATAAATTTTTAGTAACACTAAAAATAAAAAAATATTCCATTTAATGCTATAGTCTGAACTTCAGAATAATATAATTTATTTTTTTATTAATGGTAGGGCTGCTGATTACTTTTTTTCCATTATTTTTCTAATTTTTTCATATAATTGTTTTTCTACAGAAAAAATCTGAAGTCTCAAATGAAAAAATTATTTTTACTTTTTAAAGTTAAAATTTTGTTTGTCATTCTGCCTGTTATAAATCTACTAAATACCTTTACAGTAGCACAATCCTGTACTAATGTCCAAATTATTTAGAGTTAATTGTTATTTAAGTTATTGCTTTAAATATGAAATTTAGAATTTTACCTACATTAAATAATAGTTTTACTCTTACATGCTCTGATAACATATAAATTATATATAACTAGCTGGTATACCCATTCTTCCCACAGGTGGATTAAAAATTTAAACAATACAGATTGAAGGATAAAGAAGTTTTTAATGAGTTAATTTCAAGTGAATTGCAAATTAAACAAAAAAGTTTTTTGCATATCTCAGCGGAACAAAAAAATCCATATTTATTAAATTTTAAGTCTGTAAATCTAATAGCTGATAAAAAGGATTTTTTTTTATAATGCCCTGCAACTCTCTTGAGGGTCGAATTTTGAAAACAAGTTCCTAAGCTAAGTAACACATTGTTGCAAATTTTGTGTAATGATTACTTAAAATAGTGCAAATAATTTATATCTGCATGTGTAATACGTTAATATTATTCTCTGTTGTATTTATTTTATGTTAAAATTGTATTATTCACAAGCAACGCCATTCCATACATTATAATGGTGGCTCAATAGAAATAGCGAAAAGTTGATGATAGAGCCAAGATGGCACCATTTTTGCTCTGCTGGCAAATTGGTGAACACGATGGCAAATTGGTGATTGATTGAACAGAGCAGTTGCTGTAGCGCTAGCTGGTGCGAAACTGCAACAAAGAGATGAGCACAAAAACCTTCTACAGAAAAAAATACATATACATGCCAATTTTCATAGTGATCGGTTGAATGGTTTTGAAGTCTGAAGTGATTTCATATATACAAACATCCATTTTCATAAATATATAGATAGTTATAACAATATTACAGACATTAAAACCAAATATTGATAATCATGATGGGAAAAATATGAGTGTGCAAAAATATGCCAATTATAATTTAACTAATATTATGCTCAGTTCCATTTGGATTAGCTTTTTCAGAGCAGGGACTTCTCAAAGGTAATAAATTTTTTTTGATTTGTTTGCCATAAACACTTTGTTACCATTTTCAACACATTCAATTTCTTGTTTGAACAAATTAATGTTATTATTTCCGGTATTCATAAAAATACGACAAAAATTTCACTGCTTTCTATTAAAAAAATCTTGCCAATTGAATTAGTTTCAAAATTTCTTTTTTTAAAGAGATTATTACTTAGGAGGTATCGTCAATTAAGGCTTGATAAAGTAATTTTTACTTTTATTTTATTTAAGAGGATAATTTTTATTTCTCTGTGATTTCTTTTAAAATAGATTTCATGCCAAAGAAATAATAATTCATTGCATATTGCTCTTTATTACACAACACAAATTCAGATAGTATTAAATGCATGATAATCAAATTATTTTAACAGAATTAAAATCTGACGCATAAAAAATTGTTACCTGATGAAAAGCACAAATGATTCTTTCGAATATTTATGAAGTACAATTTTAGTAAACGAATTCCTGTAATACGGGTGCATGTGATTTTAGTTTAGTTTCATACTTGTTTTTATAACAGATTCGCTGATAATATCATAAATTAAAACTTATTTGTGAACCACATAATGTACTACATATATACATGTAAAAGCTGAGAATTTTTGGAACTTTTTAAAAGCATAAATAGGTCAACTTATATATGAATCCGGTGATCTCAGTAGAGCTGATTTAAGCTCATTTTGGGCACTGGATGCAGAACATCTACAGGCTCCTACAGCTAAAGGATTCAAATTTCCAACCACAAAACCTGGTAAAGTCCAGCTTGTCAGGTCCCCTGGACGCAAAACTAATTAAAAACATCAAGAAAAAAAATAAATAACTACAAATAAAACTGAACTGAATAATCAAGGCTTGTTATCTTTTTAAATCTCCGACACTAGTGGCTACTGGAATCTTAAGTACGATTGAAGGTTGGGGAACTAAAAAAGTAATTAGATGAAGTACATTGGTGTCCAAAAGTTAAGCATAAATCGTAAAATGCGAAAAACATGGAGTAAATATTCGTAAAATTATTCCAAATTTCTTGCGGATATTAATTG
>BMAO01024248.1:0-53942 GCA_019973975.1 Trichonephila clavata
AATAATTGTATACGGAGATATTCAGGATTGGCTGAGAGTACGCAGAATGTCTTTTACTGATTATAATTACAAGAACTAACGGAAGATGGAAATGTTTTATTTTTTAATGTATTTTGAATGGTTTGATAATGAATGCATCATTACATATTATTATATTTGTTGCTATTATTATTATGTTTGTATTTTGCATTTTTCTTTAAACGCTGTTTCAAAAAAGTGAGTTTTTCATTTCATTTACGTAGGAAAGAACATATTCTGTATTTATTAAGTTATAATAAATATTGTTGACTTTTTCCTTACCTCACCACACCTACAACCCTGGGCAGAGGGCGCACTCGGGAATTTTTCCAAGGGGGCGCGGTGCGGTGGTCCAAGGTCGAATGTCTACCATTCTTATATCCTACCCCAATACGCTGCCAAACATAATTAAAAGCTCGTTTTTCACGTAGTGGAACAAAAACGCTATTAGGACGCAAATTTCGTCTTCGTCTTCGTTCCATATTTTGTCGTACCTTTTTCTCAGCCAATAAGCAACCAATTGACCTCGGGTTTTCGGCATTTGGTCGCATTTGTGCCCTAGATGAGCCGAATCATATTTAAATTTTCCTATAGTTTTCCCGAATTTTCCTATTGTAAAATATAACATGTGAAAAACGCGCTAAAATTTCTTGGCCATGCCAATGATTGATATCTTGTTTTCATTTTGTAGATTGTCGGGAACAAAGAAGAGTAAGAAATAAATTATTGAATAAATAATGAGCATTAATTATAAAAATTATTAATAACGAACACTTTAGATTTTATTTACTATATACATGGGATTATAATCGATCGAAAAAAATCATGGGCTATGGAGGAGGGTCCAAACCCGTGGACCCCCCCCCCCCCCCATTTGTGTGTGCTACTGATACTGGGTGGATCGCAACACCTTGAAAAAATTAGAAGTAGCCCGTACCCTGGAAAAGTCTGCCCACCCCTGCTCTAAAACTTTAGTCACTTCAAGTACCTTAAGATTGTATAATACGATTGTCGTTCCCAAAAAAGAGGGATATACCGGTTGATTCAAAATTAACGTAAGCAATTTCAAAGCATCATATTGTTTTAATGAATTAAGTTATTTAAGTGAAATTTTCAATGTGGATTCCTTTAGCATAGTACACTTTACGTAAATGTTTAGATCAAATCAAAAGAGCTTTTTGACTATTTTTGCAGATATTTTTCCACCTTTCCCTTTGACTACTTTTTGAAGCACTTGAAATGAGTGTGTTCTTACTTTATATCTATTTAATTATTTTTTAAACATCACCATAAAAACAATAGCAAGAAAAAAAAACGCAGTCAGGGCATGGTAGTAGACATTTCTCAGGAGGAATTTATTTTTTTATCTTTCAGCCATTTTATATTTGATTTTGTAGTATGACTTGTGGTTCAGAATCTTAGTAAAAAACAAAGCTTCCTCTTGAGGGTAAGACGTTCCTAGACGTTTACTTTTTCTGATGAAATGCTACAAACTTTTATCTGATTGTATTTAGCATCAAATTTAGCCTTTGGTTCTACAAAAAAAAATTGTTAAGCCTTGAGAGAATATTTTCATCCATACAATAACACCAGACGGCAAATTTGCCTTTTGTAAAGAAGTTTCTTTTTTGCGCTTTTCAAGTGAAATATATTGTACTTTCGTTTTGCCAGTAGTAAATTGTAGATGGAACAATGCTTCATCCGAAGTTTTACATGTTTTATATCTACCTTTGGCTAACAATAACAACGGAGGTCAAGAACGTTTTCTTCGTTGTTTTACTGCTGTTGGAGGTATTTGATGACAGACTGGTTTATTCACTTTTTATTGTGAATTTTCTTTATCTGACAACAAATTGTTGATTGCAATAAAAGTAACTTCTTTGCATAAGTTCTCTGAGGCCAAGGATTTTCCATAGCGATACAACTTTCCAGCTTCTTTTTTTCTTTCTTTTTCTACAAGGACCTCCTTTCGTTCACATTTTATTCCTGGATTTTTAATTATCAGCCAAATTTTATTTCTTTTTGAAGCTTAGATAGTAATTTATAAGAAAAATGCCTTTTCTGATTTTTAATTGCTTTATTTATTGCAGAATTTGAGCAAAAATCCTTCAAAATCTTTGAAATTTCGTTTCAGGTTTAAGGAAAAGTGGGCAGAGAAAAGTAGGTTTAGGGTGGGAGTAAATTATGTAGGAGCCATAATTTACTCCCACTAATAAAAATAGTTAAATTAATAATTTAAACATTTACTTTTTAAGAAATAATTGGTAAAAAGGGATTAAAATTTACCATTAATAATTATATGTTTTTTTTAAAAATTGGTCACACTTACTTTGAAGCCTGAAGTGACTCTATGCCCCGCGCTACCGCAGCTGAGTTTCAAAATGTCTCTTAATTCTGTGCATCCAAATCCACAAGCGGCCGAAGGGTTGCGGCAAATGTCTCAATGCTTTTCCTTTTTAAACTTACTGAACATATTCTTTTCACTCCTATCAGCATAAATTCTTTTTAAAATTAAGATAAATATTATGAGATTTAAAATAGATAACACCATATAATAAAAATAACAAAATTGTTATTTTTATCAAGTATTAAATAGTATAATGTACCATCTCTTCGCTGTAAGCAATAAAATTCTTGATAACACAAGTCTAGTAATCGATTGCTCACAAATTTTTTTTATTTTTTATTTATAATTTATCTCAATTTAGTACATTAAATAATATTGTTTTCTCACTGACTTATCTAAAGGAATTGTTAAAAAGGCACACAGTGAAATCCTTAAACAGTGACAATTCTGAATGTAATGTAAATCATATACAGTCGACCCTCGATAATTCAAACCTTCAATAATACGAACATCTCGATAATTCAAAGTATATACTCTGGCCCTAGAAAAACTCTCGATATTTCGAACTAAAACAATACGTTTGGTACACTCAATAATTCGAAGTAAAATCTGTGTCTGGCCAGACTATAACACTGAATAATTCGAAGTTACCTTATAAAATTCTCGACAATTCGAACTTACACTGTCATGTAGAGTCCTGTAACAAACAGGTTGGAGCTCGCAAGTTTTATGTTGTATTGTCTCTGCATGCCTCCCCTGTAACGTAGCCACTTTGATGACCATCTGTCTGCTACCCCTTCTTAGTGTTTTTCGTTTCATCAGGTGAAAATACACTTTGATTGCTTTCCTTCTTCAAGTGGACACTAGAACAACCGCACCCTTTTATCAGCCGCCCATATCTTTCATTTAAAACGTGGCTGTGCTACACATGTGCTCCGAAAGGATGGTCCATTATTGTGAAGAAGAGATGCGCAGGATTGTGTAGGAATGTGTTCTTTAAACTTCTGTATAATATTTATATTGTATAATATATATATTCATATATATATATATATATATATATATATATATATATATATATATATATATATATACTTTTTAAAAATATTTTAAAACAATTTTATAAATTTTATACATACGTAAAACTTTTGTGTGTGTGTGTTGTTTTAGTACATAGTTTCAAATTTAAATGTGTTAGACAAAAAAAATTCTCTTCGAGTATTTTTGGAATTTTTTATACCCCCTTGAAATTCGAACTCTTGATAATTCGAATTTTTTCATTGGTCCCTCCAACTTCGAATTATTGAGAGTCGACTATACTTTGAAAATTTCCTGATTCTTAATGTAAATAATTATTCCATTTTAGCTACGTGTGTTAACTTATATATATACGCTTCATTTAAATTTTAAAAAAATGATTATATGTCAGATAACGAGTAGAAATTTGGTTAAACCTTTGCAAATATTAATTAGATTCTTAACAGTTAAATGTTAGTTATATTTAATGATTAAATTCTCAATACTTGCTTGGATAATCTATAATTAGAAACATTAGCAACTAATTTATTTCTGAGCAATATGTTAGTTAAAAATTTAGCCAATAGTTTATGAATACTTTATTTAAGCAATAGTATATTGTTTTTTTCAAAGGTTTTATATATCTAATCTTAGATCACATGCCAAAGATTCTTTTAATTCTTATGAAACGGAATTTTAAGCGCTTGTTCCCTATTCGACGGAGAAATTCAAACATTAAAGGAAGAAGAAATAAATTATTTTATTTGGGAAAATGGCAACCCTAATTTTTGTTCCGAATCATTTTTTTTAACCTGATGCTATATGTTATGTCATCCTCTGATTTTGTACTATTGCCATCATTCTATGTGTTTCGTGAATTGCTGTTTTGAATAAAAGGATCGATGGGAAATTGGAATTCACTCTCACAATTTGGAATTGAACCTCACTCACCTTGGATTATGGAAACTTTTTTCAAAGAAATTTAATGAACCCGGACGTGATTGAAAGACTTAGTGATATTAGTAAAAATTATGGATGAATTTATGATTCAACAAGAGGGAAACATATGATTGGAATTGCGTTTAAACAATTTGGATGAGAATACTACAACGTGAAGCGTTGAAATTTGAAGTAATTTCATTTCCTTTGCTAAAGTTAATTGAGCTATTTGATATTTAGAATTAAATAGGTAGGCGTAAAGGCTTAAGAAATTCATTCAGTAAATACTTAGCTGCAGTAGAAAATGTTTTAGAAAATGAAATTTTGGAAGAATACACGAAAAAAAATGAAAATATAGGAGCATTTGGATTTAAAACTTGGACTCATAGAGAAGTTTGATGATTTAAATGAGTCTTATATGACACGTTACAATTAAAAATTGAAATAAGTAATAAGGCACTTGAGACAGTTTCGAGTGAAGAATAGAAAGATAAAGGTATTGAGACGAAATCAAAAATTGTGAGATGCATGTGAACTTTATATTATAAACCAAATGACGTGACAAACAATTTAAAAATGTTTGAGGATAATATGCATAGTGTTTCTTTCAGAATCGAAACTAAATCGTTGCTATGCTTCAAAAATTAAATGCACAAACTTTCCACTGTGTGATTGCAGCCTTTCTTAGATTTTTAAAGTTCTTTTGAAGTCACGATTCATATTAATGATTCATTAACAGAAACTCTTTGAAAATTTTATCTCTGGATTTTTACTTAAGGATCAAAATAAGTATTTAAGTACTTGTAATTAACTTTGTTGCTGATATAAAATTTATGAAAATCATTAACTTAATTGTTAATTAAGGTTTCACTCAGAAATAAATTCAATTATTAATCTTAGGACTTATATTTGTTGCTGATTTTTAGAGTTTTGTATTCTTTTGAAGTAGCGATTCATTATAATAATTCATTACAAAAAATTAAAATTTTGTATCGGGATTTCTTCTTTTAAAAAAAACTATGATGCATCTGTGCAGTTGTTAGAAGAATATTTTGGACGCACGGATATAATTGCGTCAATGAAAAGAATGAGCTTTTGTGCATTCATGCAACAATGTGATAGGGTTGAGAAAAATGTATTAAGTGACATGAATTTTATTTATGTTTCTAGTGTTATTAGAGGCATCTGCAGAGACAAATAGCATTTAATTAATATTATTAATTTAAAATGTTACTGGTATCAAAAATATATACCATTGGAACTCGTTAGTTTTTAGTTTTGATTCTAGTTTATCATAATATTTTAAAGAATATTTTATAAATTTTCTCATGTTTTCATCGGCCGATATTTTGATTTTGTAGAAAAGCAGACTGACCATTGATTGGTCGGTTTACCTCCGATTTATTAAAAGTAAACTCATTTCTGATGCGCAATTAAAATGCTGCTCTCACGTAACTCAACTTTTTTAGAAAAAAACTTATCTACCTCAAATAACTTATGCATCCGAATGGTAGGTTATGCCCTATAATCCGGATCCAAATTTTTCAGTAATTTATGAAATTTTTGGCTTTTTTTCTGTGCCAATTCAGTAATTTTCTTTTACTTTACTTTTTTATGTTAAAAATGTTATATTTCCCATTTTTTTTACTGCTGGGCAAATGGAAAGTAACTTACTGTTATGCAGATAGTGTTTAACTGAAGATTAGGGGTCGGTAGGGGGGATTAAGGGCTCTCTAATAATATTAAGAACAGAGTAAATATTTCGTACCATGTGATTGAAGCCTTGCAAGAGAAAATCCGGAAATGTGAATCAAGGAATGTATTGTCAATAATAAATAGAAAAATACTTTTTCTAATAGAAAAAAAAGGTGATTCAGCTGAATCTTAAGGTTTAAAGTCAAGTATATATATATATGTAATGACTTCTTCTAACTCTCTTTAACTGTACCCCGTTAAATCATTTCCTAGTTCTTTCGCATCTTAATCTAATTGCTCGCGCGCGTCGTACGACCTTCTAGCACAACTGTCGGCTTGAATTCAAATGAAGATTGTCGCCGGTTTTTTTATTGCAATGTCTTTTAAGCATCTGTCTTTTCGGTTTCTAAAGTGGATTATATAATTATTGATATCCTGGTTTCACAAGACTACGTAGAAATTTTAATGCTCTTGAGAATTAAATTTGTAGCTGACAGCCGAACTTCACCTTCAACTTTGGATGTATCGACTTCTTTATTATCTCTCATAAACTGCCATAAACTCGTTTAAATCGCATCCATCCAAAAGACACAAGTTGCCTCCCCCCCCCCTTTTTTTTGAAATTCGTGCTAGAAAAAAATATTTGTGTAAAAAAATCGTTAAATTCGTGTATAGTATTATTACAAAATCGTGTGAAAAAGAACATGTAATAAAAGAGTTTGGTATATATACAGTCGACTCTCGATGGTTCAAATATTCGATAATACGAACCTCTCAATAAATCGAAGTATATGCTTAGTCCCTAGAAAAAATCTTGATATTTCGAACTAAAATAATACGTTTTGGTACACTCAATATTTCGAAGTAAAATCTGTGGCTGCCCAGACTACAATACACTACAATTCGAAGTTCTTATAAAACCATCGACAATTCGAACACTGACTAGCATGTGCAGTACTGTGATAAACAGGTTGGATCTTACAAGTTTTGCGTTGTCTTGTCTCTGCGTGTCTTCCCTGTAACGTAGCCCCTCTGATGACTAACTGTCTGCTACCCCTCTTTGTGTTTTCCGGTTCCTCAAGAGAAAAGACAATTGTATTGTTTTCACTATCTTAAGTGAGGAATAGACCAACCGCACCTGTTGTCAGCCATTTATATCTTTCGTTTAATACGTGGCCTTGCTACACATGTTTTCAGAAAGAATGGCCTGCTATTCTGAAGAAGAGATGCGTAGGATTGTGTATGAATGTATTGAATGTACGAGGGTAAGTTAAAAAATAAGTTTCCCCTGTCGACTGTGGTCAGAGTTGTGTATGAAAGTCAAAAAATAGAATGAGACATTAAAGATATGACATACCTTTATTTTTCCACATAGGTACCAAGTACATTGAGACATTTGTCATATCGCTTAATAAGCTTCAAAAAGCCCTCCAGGAAAAAATCAGGTATTTGCATATGGAAGAAGCTTTGAACGGCTTGTTTCACTTCAGTATTGCTTCCAAAGCGCCTTCCCCCGAGATTTTTCTTCAAAGCTGGAAACAGATGGAAGCCGCTTGGTGCGAGATCAGGACTGTATGGCGGATGGTGTAGGCGCTCCCAACCAAGAGTTGCAATATGGTTTTGCGTTGCCGTCGCCGAATGAGGTCTGGCATTGTCATCCAACAGCAGAACTCCAGATGTGAGAAGGCCAGGCCGCTTTTTCCGAATCGCCTCTTTCAATTTCGACAGGGTGTCACAGTAGCGCGTAGCATTGATGGTTCCAACCTCCAAAAAGTCCAGCAACAAAACTCCTTGGGCGTCCCAGAAAACTGTGAGGAGCACTTTACCTGCAGAGGGAGTTGTCTTGAACTTCTTTCGGACAGGTGATGAAGGATGTTTCCACTCCATAGATGCGGCCTTCGATTATGACGTGAAAAGGTGGACCCACGTTTCATCCCCCGTCACAATCCGAAACAGAAAGTCATTGCCATCTTCATGGTAACGCACGAGATGTTCCAGGCTGACCGCCATGCGTTGTTCCTGGTGTGTCGAGGTCAATTGTCGGGGCACCCATCGTGCTGACACTTTTCTGCATCGAAGAATGTCGTGGATGATGTTTTGAGCTCGCTCATATGAGATTCCAAGTTCTTCCGCTACTTCATCGATGGTGATACGCCGGTTCGCTCGAATCATGTCATCCACCTTCCCGACATTTGCATCTGTAGTGGCCGTGCACGTCCGTCCAGCTCTCGGTATGTCCTCCACTTGCTGACGTCCATCACTGAATGTGCGACACCATCTCCGCACCATTTGCTTCGACATCACACCTGACCCATAGACTTCCACTAAGCGGTTATGAATTTCTGTTCCTGATACTCCACGCGCCCATTCATAGCGGATAACCGCTCTCACTTCCTCCTTTGACCACGAATTCAAAACGCACCTTCTCTCCATACCTACCGGGGCTCAAATGAGAGGCTCGTCTCCGCTTTGCGCAGGCACTGCAACAGCGCCATCTGCTTGATTTGCAGCGACCTCTACCCAATGGTGTATGGGTGACTTGCGCGTTTTCCTGCTGTGTCGCCTTTCACCCATAGCCGTTCAACGCTTTTTCCATATGCAAAGCCCTGATTTTTTTCTTGTAGGACTTTTTGAAGCTTATCAAGCGATATGACAAATGTTTCAACGTACTCGTACGAGAATAATAAAATAAAGGTATGTCATATCTTTAATGTCTCATTCTATTTTTTGACTTTCATACACAACTCTGACCACAGTCCACAGGGGAAACTTATTTTTCTCGTATTATTCTAATACAGGACTTTTAACTTCTGTAATGTATTTATGCTGTGTAATATGTTCTTTTTAAAAATACTTCATACAATTGTTGTTTTATTACATAGTTTAAATTTAAATGTGTCCATTCAACTTTGGTCCCTTTAATTTTGGTCCCTTCAACTGGGAATTATCGAGAGTCGACTGTATTACTTTTTAACACCGCATGATGCTCGTTATGTTGTAAATACAAATTTCGTTATTACATACACGTAATTACACGTAATTAATTCCTTCTGTTGCTATCGCATTTTCATTTACTTTTACCCCGGAAAGAAAGATCGTAAAAAAAAAGACATTTTTTCTACGAAGAATTCAAATGACGAAATGCAATAAAATTTAAAACTGGAATCTTTATATGTTCCTTAATGAAGGCAATTAAAAAAGAATGCAGAGCTATGTTATAAAACAATATTAGATTACAACCTCTTTCTCAGTTTATTTCCTTCGAATAGATCATTGTAAGCTTAATCTATTTCATGCTTCGGGTCAACATTAAACTTACTGAGAGAAGATTGCTATGAAAAACTCAATTGCCGTCTTGGTAATTACTCTTTCTTTCTTTTTTGAGGGAGGAAAAAATATTTAAAAGAACATTAAAACGCTAATGAGAAGGCTGGTAATTAAAGCAAGGAAAGGTGTGAAGGCGAAAAACTTTTTAGATTGCTGAAATAAAGTTAAGATCGCTGACTTGTTTTCATCTCATAAAAAATGATAGGATAAAGAGGAAAACTTCGCACTTTTATGAGGTTTCAGATTTGATTTTAAATGTTTGTTTTAAATGATAACATAAAAATGATTTCATGAAAGAAACTTATAATTAGATGTAAATTAAAAAAATATTAAAAAAATAAAATATTTTACCGGATTATTATTTTTTAGGAATAATGTAGAAAATTTTTACTCATTCTCAATAGTTTTCATACTCTCAGATATCAATGCTAACGAAAGTTAAAAAAAAACGTCACTCGCAAAAAATCATAAGTAGCTATTTTAATTTAAGCGATTTAAAACATGCTACTATATAAATGAATATTGATGTTCTTACTATATTGTCAAATGAGTTTTTTTAGAAGTGTGTGTGATATACAAAGAAAAAAAAACAGTACAGTATTAACCAAAATTAAAATATATTCTCAATTGTAGTTGATCTTCTTCGGACGTATTTCACGGATTTTAATGAAATCGGATAAGTAAATTGTTTCATATTTATAAACTTTCTAAACACATACACGTGATAGTGTGCACTGCTCATCAGTGCAGAAAAATATATAAGACTGGTTATTTTATGGAAGAAAAATGAGTTAAATGGTCATAGGTGCCACACTTATAACTTAACTCAGTGGAACATCAGTTTTTGAGGACCAAGGCCTATTGTGCCCATATAAGTTTACACGGCATTGGGCCCTGAGTTGCATGAGCATATGTTCCGATCAGGTGGTCCGTCTGACGCAAACCCCCAGTGTTAAGCTCCCAAGCAAGCTCGGTACTCAATTATCGATCCACTGAAGGAATGAAAGACTGAGCTGACCTTGAGCAGCCCAAGATTTGAACCTCAGGCCTATGGTGTGGAAGCGTGGTGCACTACCACTCAGCCACTGGACTTCACCACTCTAAAAGAGGTCATAAATTTTGCACATAAAAGGAATTCATCCTACAAAGGGAACATTTTTAAAGCCCTCTTGGCCTTTGGTCTTAATTCCCCAGAAAAGCTATTTTCAGGTCTTATAGTTCTGAGAAGGGAAAAATGAATCGCAATTATCTTCCATATGGTATCCAAAATATTTTCTGATTGGGTAAGCTCTGTCTGCTTAATCTATTTAGTGAATATCCTCCCTTTATACAAATTCTTTAGTCAGACAAGACGTGCGTAGACGAGTATTACCATCTGTAAAAATAAAAAAAAACTGAGGGAAAGTGAAAATATGGCCCCTAGATTTCATCATTTTACCTCTCAACCTCTATCAAGAACCTCTATCAAATGCAAGAAGTTCATAGAGCCTTTGTTCATGACTTAGGATAGAGTGTTTGTCCAATATGATAACCTGACGATGAAACTTCCACTGTTGTACTGGTTTCCTTTTCGGATGTTGGAGCTGATTCCTGGTTCTTTCTCGATGAAAATTCGTGGAGAAACAGTGGTTAGTCAAAATTTGGATTCATCATTTTGTACAATGGTCCCATTTACCTTTAATCCAGTATAAATGTTCTCTTCCTCGTGCTAAATACGCTCTATTAGTTAATATTTTTATGATTAACAGAGCCCGATGATTAAGTATGGATATTAATTTCTTACTTTTATAGAATCACTATGAAAAGTTGCAGTTTTAGTTAAAATTCAATAGAACGATATAAACGCAGTTGTGCTTTAAATAGCTCTTCGAAAATTTTTTTTACAAAATATTACAATCAAATCTAGCACAAAATTTAAATAAAATTAAAATATAATGGAATACAATAACTGATAGTATACTACTGAAGTATTTATTTGTGTTTTAAATGTTTTTTCCCCAATGAGGCTGCATTTTAGCAACTTATCCTTTGCAGGCATGGTAAGTCCTCAAATGTGAGAGACATTCCTCCAATTTTTGCATCCAGAAATTCTATCAACTCCATATGGGGTCGAACCTGCAACCTTAGACTTACGAAGTTGGCTCGCTATCTCTGTTTTTAATGTAATCTTTACTTAATTGTTACTGAATGTTTTGCATATATTGATATTAAATAATGAATATAAACATTAATAACGGAAAATATGTAATTTGAAACAAAAAAAATTAGAATCGGAGATTATGCAAATTAATTTATTTGAAGTTTGTTTCATAAAATTATTTTGCAAATGTTTTATTGTAGTTATAACACATTTTAAATATAAAACGCAGATGTTAAAACACGCATTGGAAATATTTTCTGGTTATTTGCGTTTTATATGGGGAAACTCTATATTAAAATTTAAACAGTTTTAAAGCTCTAAATTATCTCAAATCAAACAAAATAATGTTTTCAGCGAGGGAAAAAAATGGATGATTTTTTTATTGTCTTTCTTTTTTACATTTTTGGGAAGATAACTAGAAATATATAATCTATACGAAATATCATGTTTACAAGTTGAAAATAATGGACAGGCATGAATTTTAAGCAACATCAATTTCAATAAAAATAAGGAAAATTATAAACAAAAATAACCCATACAGTAATTTTTAAAAAAAGTTTCATCAGCTACCTATTTTTAATTATTTGATTTTCTTAATAATTTTTAAGCATTGACAACTTCCTTCCATTAATTATCTACGTTAAAGAAAAACAGTCATTTTTAATACATCTCATTTTTCTATACATTTATATTTTCATTTAGAAAAGCAGTGCTACTACTTGTTGTTATAAACCTTTGGCGAAATGAAAAATGAAACACTGGATGACGTTTCGCGAATTAAGAGACCAACCAACACAAGTCTTTTTAAAGTAATTTATAGCTTCGAAATATTTCTACGGTAAAAAGAAATTTGTAAAAGTATTAATTTTCGCTTACTAAAGTGTTATTCGTAAGAAGAACCATTTATTAAATGATGTCATGTTTCATTCCTGCTCTGTTTAACGAATTGTTTGGGAAAGAATATTGTTAAGTATCAGGTAGCAAGTTCTCCAAGTACATTTCAGAAAAATAAATATAACATATGGTTGCCTATTAATAATTTTTGTTCGGATTGCTGCACAGATTTTAAAGATATTATGTTGGATTCTCTGTGCATTTTCCCTTTTATATATTTGTTTTCAAGCAATACATTCGTTATAAATACGATTTAAAATAAATTACTAATTATTGAAAGCGTCAGAAATATTTATAAGTAAATTTAAGGTATTCCCTGCAGAAAAGTGATGTTACGTAAAAAGTTTATGCATGATTTTGAACTTACAAATCTCAAGTTTTAACAATTCCTTTGGGTTAATTTATTTGTAAACTTAAATATTTAATTATTAACACAAGCATGTGTTTTACCATTAAAAGAAAATAATTGTAAAAAAATCAGATGATTGTTCATTGAGAGTGTGTGTATGAGTTGAGTAAAAAGCTATAAGTATTTTAAACTACTGATCTTATAATGGAAACAACATCTTGATTTGTTATATAAGTGTATTTATTTTATAATGATTATATCAATGATAAATGCATGATTATATTGAAGACGTAGCTAGCAAGTATTTAATAAGTACCTTAAAATTACATGTGCAGATAGTTTATGGAATTCTGTTACAGATACTGTGTTCTACCTTATAAAAAATAAGTTTATCATTAATTTCAAATGGATAATTTTATCATAGCATAAAATTCTAGGCCCGCTATATCATTTAACATTTTTTCCCAAAAATAAAATGTCGTAAATCGATGTCAAAAATAAAATTTCTTTGTCAGTAGATTCATTTGCTTTTTGACAAATAATGAAAAATAGATGATTTAAGACTTATTACAGCAATATCTTCCTTTCTATACAATTAGTTTAATTCATATAGCTAAGTAAGCGTTATTATAAAGTTAAAGATAATTGGAAATAATGTAATCATGAGATGAGATCTCAAAATCATTAAAAACATTTTTATTGCATTATTATTCATATGTAATATTGCACACAAGAAATTATTGTTGATTGAAATAAATGACACGTGGAATATACAAACGGAGAAATTAATAAAATAAATTAATATGAAATTTTCTTCTAATTTTTGCACCACATTTTTTTAAACCGTAAATTTTGATTTATTTCTTTAAAACTTCAAAAAATAAAATTTGTATGAGAATAATTTTATTTTAAAGTTAATCTTTATACAATTAACAATATTCCTGTCTTGTACATGTACTTTTCGATACAAAATGTACTAACCGTAAAAAATAATCCTGATTTAAATACAATTAAGGAATATTTCTTGCAAAAAGTTTAAGGTATGCAATGTATCAATAATCTACTGCAGAAATAATAAAACATTAAGATTTTTAGATACATTAAATATTTTTGTGTGTATGTATATATGTGGTAGGAAAAAAAATCCATTCATTATCAAAAGAATAGTTCTGAATTTATCCTTCTTCAGTCGACATTTTTCATTGAATACTTCTCTAAGAATTCTCGATCTTAAAGAGAGAAGGCATCAATAACGTATCCAAAGCATCAAAGGTATTTGTAAACATGGTTTTTTCAGATCATTTTCAATCACTTCAGTCGGACGTTCATCGTTCTTCAAGTCCATAAATTCTGCAAACTTTTCGAGGAAGAACGTATGTTTCTTTAAAAGAGAACAACGAATCGAAAAGAAAAACTGCGTATCTAGCTTAGCAAGTCTGATATTGAGAATATTGACTAGAAGTAGAATTTACGAAGAAAATTCTTTTGCATAGCATTTACGTGATGGTCCGAACACTCCGTATTAATTATGTATTAAGAGAATTTCGGAATAATTTGTTGCATTAACTACAAATTAAAGAGCCTATAATTCTAAAAGAATTTGTTCTCTTTGTCCACAGTAAGGGGTGCATTTAATAATGTTCCGAAAAATAAATTACTTGGATGATTAACTTTTAAGGATTAAAATATGGCTTTTCACTTTACATGGATGATCCTTATTTCGATGTACGTAAATTAAAAATGTAATAATTCCTTATAAAACCACATTTTATTAGCGATTTAAAATGTTTATAATATTAAGGTGGTATTAAAACAAAACATTAATTCTATTGGAATTGGTTTTAGTACGATATTTATAATTTAGTAGAGCTTATTTATATATATTTCTATTGATTGAGAGTAAAAATTAACTAAGTTATGGTTTATATCAGCATCTGTTTCTATAAAGATCGCTGATATTTCATATCTTATCCTTCTTAAGAAAGAATATTACTAAATGGATTCTGAAAGCTTATAATTTGTTGACAAAATAAAAGATTAGAAACTAACTTATTTCTTATTGTAATAAAATACTATGTAAAATAGGGTTGGAATCTTAAAACAGTTTTCTCAACCTGACACGTTTAAATTACATTGAATATGAAGTAAACGAATATTTTCTACGAATCTAGCGAGAGTATGGCTCTTTTTAACTAAAAGCTTCCGTTATACGATGTACTTTAGAGGTACTAAATCGTTGATCAATTTCTTCCTCCTGCCTTCAAGTGTTAGAAAAACTCTGCTTCTCACGGCCAAATTACATCATATGTAACAAAAGAAGGAAATTATTTCTGTGGTTGTCCGTTTCTCTCAAAATTATCTAAGTATGTATTTGGAGATCAGATCAATGACGTCAAAAGACTTAGGGATATTTTGACAAACATTCTTTTACACAGGAAAGAAATGCTCTGCGTTAGCATTGGGTGTCCCTCATTGTTTTGTAACCCACTTTACATTAGCTCTTGATAGTAGAAAGGCTAATAACTAGTAGGACTACTATTATACAGTGTGCCCCTAAAGTCTGTTGTCACTCCAATAATTTATGAACTATAGTAGGTACAGAGAAAAGTTGGTCCTAGGTACAGAAAAGTTGAAATGCGGTACAAAAAAAAAATTACCACGTCACTTGAAGAATGACAATAGCGTTCTTATTTTTAAAAAACAGTAACAGTCAATTATAAAGTCAATAAATTACAAAGTCTATTACAAAGTTGTTCAGCATCATTGATTTACTACAGAAACACTTCTTAAGCAGAAAAATAACACAAATGAAAAGTACAAAACACACTTGTATTTGGTCGCTTTGAACAAAACTGCACTACATGGAAATGAGACTCATCTATCTGTGTCCGTCAGCAACAATACATATATGGACACGGGTTTGCGTATTTCTCTACTTTTTCTTCAGCATGACGCATGACACGCTGGCACAAGTATTCGTAATACTTTGTCGAAGTTCTTGCAGTATTTATGGTGGGGATGCATACACTCGTTGATGTATACACATTGTTTTATGTATCCCCACTGAAAAAAAGTCCATTGAGTTCAGGTCCGTGCAGCGCCTTAATCGCAACCACCATACCTTAAGACTTGTTGCTGCAGGAATAAGTCTCAAATGTTTTGCGTAACACGTGAAACCTTGTAAGGCAGGGTGCTGCCGTGTTGATACTATACATTCCGTAGATCACTCAATGGCCAATCCTATTGGAAATCGGATAGTACATCCTTCACTAGTGACAGATATTGGGATTCCTTTAACGTGCCCTCATAGGGCCAACCAGTCTGTTGTAGAATATTCCATACCAGACATTTATCGAACAGCAAACTCGATTTCGAACTTCTACAGCACATCTAGAATTATTCAGAAATCAGAAATGGATATTCTGCTTATTATGCGCAAACCACGCCTCATCTGTCCATATGATATCGGTAAGAAAGGTTTGCTAGACTTCGAAGTGATTCATAATGAAGTTGCACCAATCATTACCGCACGTGAATGCGACATTTCTCTTTTTTCCGCGTTATACCGCTTTTCAATTTTGGCAGTAACAAACCAAATAAATATACACTTACGTCTTCTATTTTTAATATTACTTTATGGAAGCAGTCTTCTTCTTTAAATAAATCAATGAAGGTGAACAAAATTGTTATTGAACTTTTTCATGTATCTCGTACTGTTTTTGAGATAAAAAGGCTAACTTCAAATTTATCCACCAGATGGCACTGTCAGCAGTTTTTTTTTTTTGTAATGGCAACTTTATTATACATAGACCCAACTTTTATGACTACAGCTCAGCCGTTCATAAGTTATTGGGGTGACAACAGACTTTAGCGGGCACTTTGTATACTTGAAAAATTAGCACAGTTCAAATTAATATTTTGCTTATATTAATTTGAACTGTATTAATTTTTCCTCCTACTTCTGTACTGAGCCTGAAATAGGAGCTTTGAAATATATTATTTAGAAATGGATTTTTACATTCAAACTTTAATACATCAGAGAAATTTTAACAATACAAATTTTTTTCAATAGAAAGTACCGTAAAATACGGCGTATAACACGCACTTTAAACACCAAAGATATTATCGAAATTTACGGGCGTGCGTTATACACCAGGTATAAAAATGATAGCTTTAAATTTAAATAAAGAGATGAGAATAGAAATATTTGACTCCTACGTACACCAAAATAGCGTTTATTTAAAAGAAATGACAGACCTTTTGAACTTTAAGGGTTTAGTTCTAGAAGTATACACTTTTTAAAAAGTCTAAGAAAATACCTCGAATAAATGACTTCAAAATATAAGAGCATTCATTGCATACATACATTTCAAGTTGTTTTTGTAAAAAAAAAGGTGCGCGTTATACGGCGAATATAGCTAAACATAAAAAAGAAAATACATTTTGAAAGTGTAGGAGTACGTTATACGCCGGACTTCACGGTAACATTGAAAGTAATGTGAATTTTTCAAACATTCTAGTTGAGGCTCTGCTGAGAAATCATTACTATATATGCACAACATGTTAATATTACCAAAGCATTTTTCATAAAAGGAGAATGTTTGGAAAATGCTTAATTTTTTCTCAAGTTTTTGCGAAAACTTGTATTTAAGTTTTTTTTTCTTATTGTAATAATATTCTTAAAGCAATTTTAAATGTGTATTCTACTTCAGCTGATGCTAGAAAAATTTGACAATATAAAAAAGAATTAATTTCTACCTTTTTAAAATTATAGTTTCGAACGCAGCCGCACACACACATATGTAAAATAGAACACAACCTTACGTATAAGCTACCATTGTTACGAAACGTAAGTAGAATTTTAACTTATTAATATGGGCGAAAATCATTGTTTACAATATATTATTTTCATAAAATCTTAAATATAAATTAGATAAAATTTTGTTAGGAGTTCCTCCTAACAATGCCTAATTTATTACCACACTCTAATAAGTTTTCCTTAATAGCTAAATTAATGAGACTATTTTGATTTTTATAACACTATTTAGATCAAATTAGAACACTATTAGGTCTCTCTCTATGTACATATATATAGAGAGGAATATATGTTATATAATTTAAAGAGAGTAAAATTAAAAGAGTGGATTGTGTTATGTATAAATTATTTACAGTTTAAAGCAAAATTCAGTTATCATATAGCTTTGTTGATTAATAACATGAATATTTTATTTTATTATTATCACATTCATATACAGTCACACTGATTACAAGATAAAAAAGCTACTATCTGAAAAAAATGCAACCCATTTTATTAATTGTTGCTTCCTTATAAATTTAGCATAATTGAACTGTTCTGGACGAGATGGAGAGATACTATAAAAAGGAAGTGTTACGATTTATTTAAAATCAATATATAACTCTTTAAACATCTTCTAAATTTATGTTTTGGGTAGTTAAATGTAATGTCCTTTATTATTTTAGAGATAATGCACACACATACTTCTATTACCAATAGCTTTACAAGTCCTAAAAGCTGTATGATATTCTAATTCACATACAAATAATAATGAACAATTATAAACTGTTTTACAGAAAACTTTTAAAATTCTAATACATGTTCAGTTATATTTTGGTAAGAATCTATTTATCGTTTCTTAATCTTGATTGCAACATTTGTTGATAAGTTTAATCATCACTAAACGCACATAATGAAATGTTTCATTTCTGTAGCTATAAATTAGCATATGTGATAATTGTGTTGATCTAATTATTTCTTATTCACAATGATAATATATTTAATATTATTACTGGTGTGTTTTATGCATAATGACAAAATGATTCTGTTTTGGGAAGCTGATATATGCTACAGGTCTTTACAGTTATTACAGACGTATCATTCAAATTATTTGATATATAAATATGTATGCAATTTTTTATTACTTCATTAGCACGGAATATGTATTATTGTAATTATACATAAGATTTAATTATGTATTTCACTGGAAAGAAGAAATTCACGTTTATCATGCATTCACATAAATTAATTCAAGATTAATTTATCTTTATCACAACAAAAACAATTAAGGTCAATTAATACTGAAATACATTAGAATGACGTAAATGTATCTGTCTCTAAATTAATAAAGTGCTTACGAAAATTGTAATACTAGAATGTCTAGAACGCTCCATATTAAAAACAAGAAAATTTATATCTAATTACTAAAACAGCAGCACAAAATGGTTAAATATGTACAAGATCCATACAACAAAGCTATACATCGTATATTGAAAATAGAAGCTAATATAAAATTAATTTGTCATATATGATCCTGTAGAATCAGCATGAGAAGTATGCTAACAATAATTGATGATTTTTCTATTTAAATACTATGTTCAAAAATAATTATCATCATTAGTATCTAAGTGTTATATTATTATGAATCAGTAAAGTTTTAAGCCATATTTTATTGTAATTAATATTTTAAAAATAATTCTTTACCGATTATACACACCAGTGTAGAATTTCATTGGAACACGTGTTCTACATATATGATGAACTTACAATGCCTTTTATATTACTACAAAAGCTTTACCAAAACTATTTTGGAAAACTAAGATGCTTTTTTCTCATTATACAATGTTAATTGTTTAGGAGATTTACATAAGTGATTCTTACATTATTTGGTTAAAGTAATAATTAATTAGACTAAATAAGCAAAAGATCAACTCAGAATTGAAGCAAAAAAATCATTTTACCTTTTCCTGCTTTCTGTCCAATTCAAAAGAACGGGAACTTAACTTTGCCAAATCAACGAAGTACTACATTGTTACATAGCACTTGACAACTATATATTCCCCCAATGGATATAAAAAAACACTTTTTCCTATTCGGTATCGTAGGCCCATAGTAAGATTCTGTAACTGTTCTTGGAAAATATTTTATTTTACACTGCTTGTACCTTGGATAAAGTCTGTTTTGAAGCCAATCGACAAAAGAGACGAATGCTTGTTCACTGAGCCTTGAAAGAAAGGATTTTCCACGGGTTGAAACTTTATTTTCCAACTCGATAGAAGTAGTTTTTCCTTCTCAAATCTACCTAACTTTTACTGCCATTTTTTCTGCATGTGTCATACTTCATGAAATGTTTTTGGACACATTTATTTTCCTTCTTCGTGAGGGCGACTTTTTTCTCATATCACCTTTAGCCATTTTATTTTATTTTCTGGTGTTTTTTTTTTTCTTTTAATTCTACACGGTGATAAGATCAAAGTGCGAACTCAATGGCAAAAGTCGTATTTTAGGTTCAGTTAAAGCCCTAAAAAGTTTTGATTGCCATCTCCACGCGCGCAAAAGTATTGAAGCGTTATTATTTTTTATTTGTTAATTTCTGTGAGATTTCTGATACAAATGATTTAACAAAATAAGAAATATTAATTTTTTAAAAAATTTTTTTATATGCTACATATTTATAATACAAATATATCCCATTGTAGTACTACTGGAATTTAATGTACTGTATTTAATATGTACAGAAGAAATATAAGCGAATTAAATTTAAAGTAACATTGTGCAAATTTGTATTTTTAGTAATGTTTCAACAGAAAATTTTACTTTTGAATATTTTGATAATATATTTTACATATTTCTATGCAAAACATTGTTGATAACATTCATGTACATTGTAGGCTGTTTTCAAAGTCTTTTTCTCTCTTTTGTAACATATCGACTAGGAATAACATAAAATAAATATAGAAAAAGTCTCTATGATAAATTTTGCAAAAAAAAAAATGTTAGCCCTTAAAGGTACATATACTTTATTTAGCCACAAGTATCTTGATATTCAGTGTGATTGAGCTATTTCAATCCCCAAGGACTTAAGATTTTGTTTCACTACCTCTCACAATGCAGTTGTAAAGTTGCATTAGATAATTGTTTTTTTTGCCGACTACTTCAATCTTTTGTAGTTTCCTTGCCTCAACGCATCCACTTTCCAAATACATCACTCACAGTGGATTTTGGCTTCTGTATTATGTCCTAAACTTTACAAACTGATTTCCCACAAAAGTGGCATCCCACTATAATGTCAAGGTCAAGGTTACTAAGCTTTTTTAACATTCGTTGTCTAACAAACTCACAGAAATATGCTCTCACAAACCACTGCCAACAATTTTATAGTTTTCAGTTAAAGCCTCAAACCTTTGTCACCTGACAGACCCAATTCTTTAGGGGAGTGGGTTTCCAGGTGACCAGGTAATTTTGATTAGGTAGTGTATACACTCACACACACACACACACACACACACACACACGCACACACACACACACACACATGCATGTGTTTGTATGTGTGCGTGTAAGTTTTAAGAATCAAAATTTTTAGGATAATGTTTTTTGGAAATAATCAACACATTTTGTATGCCAACTGATTGAATTATTACTTTTTGCTTTGATATATGCCAATCTACAACAATTATGTGTTCAGGTTATTGTATTGGTGATGCAATCATATAATATATCAAGTACGCTGTATTTCAAAAACAATGTTAGTGGAAAAATATTTGGACCCAAAAGTATGCAAAGGAGGAAAGTAAATTACGTACAATCAGCTCTTGTGTAACCAAAGTAACTTTCTAAATATTATTAGAAAACTAAATATAATTTTGCAATATTGCAATTATTTCTTGAATTTTCTGTTCTGCTTTAATTACTGCAATTCATCAATCGGAATATAAACAATCGCGGGTTCTCAGCACAAGTTTTAATTTTATCCAATACAATTACTTCAAACAGTTTCTTTCACCGTTAGAGAAAGCAGGAATCTAAAAAATATACTTTATTGGCAAATAAAATAATACCCCTTGGTGATTAAAAGTAAATAAATTCTCAAATGTAGAATAATTGAAAATGTCGTTCGTTTGCCCCAGTGGAACTTACCTGTATTTATGTACTGATCAGTTCCATAAAAATTAAAACTAGTTTTATGTGTTCATTGTCGCAATCGAATGCTGTTTGACATATTGAAAGAATGTAAATTTTAGCCACTCTTGGGAATCTGTTCCTTTGAAAATAGAAGAGAACAAAGAAAATATTCGTTTTTATTATTTACAAGTATATTCGTTGCTGTCTTACTTGTCTCAGTTTGAAAAAACCCAAGTTCCGTCATATAAAAAAAAGTTCCACATTAATATTATTTTTGTTAAAGTAAATAACAGTGTTTAGTTTCTATCTATCATCTCAATATTTGATTTTGAAATTTATGGTTTTTAATAAAAAAATAATTAGTTTCTGCATATTAAGAGTTGTTAAGATTTGAAACCTGAATTTTGAATAAGAAAATAAAATGTTTTTCACAAAAAGTAATGAAAATAAAATTATCAGATGTTTTTAAGAAAAGAAACAATGAGATGTTGATAATCAGTTTAATAAATTGAATGCCAAGGTATTATTAAAGATATTTTATGGGGAATTTTATTTTTGTGAGAAATTAATATGTTGTTGTGTTAAATTAGAGTTAAATTTACATTTCTTATAAAAAAACAAGAATAAGATGAAATAAATGGTTTATATGACAGAATATAATTCATATCATCTTGGTCTCACTTCATGCAACGCTAGTGTGCAACATAGTCATCCATTTTTTTTCTGCAATGAAGAAAGATGATTTTGCATATTCATGAAGTTTAAAATAAATAAATAAAATGTTTTTTTGCGAAATATAAATTACGTCACTTGGTTTTATTTTCTGTTAGAATAAGGTATATAGTTATTTTACAACTGAGGTCAATTTTCAATAACATGCATACGAAAAATCAGCCCATCTCTGCTTTTGCAAAGCTTATCTCATTTTCTTTTAATTTTCTTTCGCAATTTTTTATATTTTATTTTTTGTATATATATATATATATACAGGGTGTCCCAAAACGACCGCATAAACTCTGCACAGCTAAATTCCTCGTTGGGAGTACATAAAAACTGCTCAAAGAAGAGTTCCTGTACGATCCAAAGTTTACGAGACAAATACGAAAAACAAAGTATGACGTCACTTCCGGTGAAAAAAACCACTTTATTGAACATATCAACAGCAGTATATAAACAATTTAAGGCAGATGTTCTAAATGACCACCGTGCATGTCGAGGCAGGCTTGAGCACGCCGTGGAATGACTGGCATCACAAGTCGCAGCATCGTGGGGTCCACCGAAGTACAAGCATCATGCAGACGAGCAACTAAGTCCAAATGTGTTGTCACTACGTCTCGATACACCAGTTCCTTGAGATGGCATGTCACAATAGTCACAAAGCATGTCGCAAGTACATGTCGCAGTAGTCACGAACGGAATACATGTCCACCATACGAAGACTACCGGTAGCTGCAAGATGCAGCCTTTTAAATATCAGTTCAACGGCGGCTTAATGTCACTCCACGGCGTGCGCATGCATGGCACGACATGCGCTACGAACGTTTTAAACATTATCGTCTGGAAAGATATGCAAATACTGTTGTTGATATGTCCAAAAAAGTGTTTTTTCTTGCACCGGAAGTGACGCCATGTTTTGTTTTTCGTATTTTTCTCGTAAACTAAGGATCGTACAGGAATGCTTCTTTGGGCAGTTTTTATTTACGAGGGCATTTCGAAAAGTAAAGATTCAATGGCTCGCATTCCTTAAAAAAACATTTATTTTTAAAACGCCAGTTACATTTTATTAACTGGATTATTTATTATTTTTCGACATAATCACTCCCGTTATCCAAACATTTGTTAAATCGGTGCACAAGCTTTTGTGTCTCACAGTCATAGAAGGTTGTCGCCTGTTGTCGGAACCACATTTCAAATTCATCTTTGATCTCGTCATCGTCGTGGAATGATTTTCCACTAAGATGTGACTTCAGGCAACGGAATAAATGGAAGTCGCTGGACGCAAGGTCCGGGCTGTATTGTGGATGGTCCAATTGAATTCCCATTTGAATTATTTGAGTAGTGCTTTGGTTACGAGCGCTGTGTGAGAATGAGCGTTGTCATGAAGCAAGCGGACTCCATTTGTCAGCATTCCCCTGCGTTTGTTTTGAATTGCCCTTCGAAGACGTTTCAAAGTCTGGCAATATGCAGCAGCATTAATTGTCGTTCCGGGAGGAATAAATTCCAATATAAGAATGCCTTGTCTGTCCCAAAAAAACAGAAGCCGTGATTTTTTCCGTTGAAATCGAAGTTTTTCATTTCTTGGCTTTTGGTGAATTCGAATGGCGCCATTGCATTAATTGTTGCTTGGATTCAGGTGTATGGTGATAAACCCATGTCTCGTCACCTGTCACAATGTGATCAAGGAACTCATCACCTGCTTCTGCATAGCGTGTGAGGAAGTTGAGTGCAAAGCCCATCCTTTTCTTTTTTTGTTCTTCGGTTAACATTTTTGGAACCCAGCGCGCAGACAATTTCCTGTACCCTAACTTTACAGTCACAACTTCATAAAGAGTTGTCATTGACACTTCCGGTATGATCGGATGCAATTCTTTCAATTTGAGACGTCTATTCGCAAGAATTGCTTCCTCCATTCTCTAAAGAAAGGCATGAGATCACAGATGGCTGACCTGTTCTTTGTTTGTCATGAACATCGGTCCTACCTTCAGAGAAATGACGACACCATTTCGTTACATTTTGTCGATTCATAATGTTCCCATAAACAGAAACAATTTCTTTGTGAATATCCGCTGGTCTCTGACCTTTGGCATGAAGAAAAAGTATGACGGAGTGTACTTCGCATTTGGCGGGATTCTGAATCGGCGCAGCCATTTTAAACACGACCTACTCCAACCAGAATCAACGTTGAAATGCCGAACGACCGCGAGGAGAAAGCTAACGGTTCCATGTTAACACCTGTGTTGCCAACTTGCTCGCCAAAACTTTTCTTTTCCTCTGGCGTACGGTGTATCTTTACTTTTCGAAATGACTTCGTACTCCCAACGAGGAATCCAACTGTGCAGAGTTTATGCGGTCGTTTTGGGACACCCTGTGTATATATATATGTATATATATATATATAAGTCACGTAGTATTATATACCTTAATTTGATGAAGTATTTCATCATGCTGTCTTTATATTAAATGTGATCTCAAATTATTAGGACCAAGCGCTCCTGAAAAATAAAAGAATAATGCTGATCCTTAAAATAACGCTTGATTCAAAATAGACAAATAACAAAAAATATAATTCTGCCAACATTTAAGATATAAGAATATGATACAGTTTGTAGATTACGAAATTCTTAAAATGAGTGAAATATATCTGCATTTTAATGAAAAAATGAAGCAAAAAACAGAGATACATTACTTTTTTATTTTACCATTTTCATTAATTTCTTTGAACATTTTCATTCCTCGACGCTTCAAAAAGGAACACTTCATGATGAATATTACTACTTAAGAAAGTTTCTCCCAGTTTGCATAAATTAAGAGATTGAAGTGCATTATATTTACATAAAATATACAAATAAGGAAACATTTTATATACATAAAATGCACCCAAGAAACAAATTAGAAATATTGAAGTATAATTGCTTAAAAATGGTAATCAGAAACGATTTATTTCCATATATATTATACTTACAAATATGAAGCTACTGCAGATGCATTCAAAAATGTTTATGTAAAAAGAAAGCTTACTATAACATTTTTTTTAATAATACTACGCTTTTACAGTTTTTACTTCCAAAATTTAAAGACATATTTAATAATTTTAAATGCCACAGTAAAAAAAATCATACTATCTTACGTTCATTTTGTTTACATATTGCAAGCAATTTCTATATTGACATTAAGTGAAAAAGAGATAATGGTCTTTTTTATTTAGTAGCTTATACTAATGCCTAGATATAGTTCAGAAGTTCAAAATGCTTTCTGTATGGTATCACGAGTAGCTGTTTGTAACATGTTCTTTCCAATTTAATATTTTCCGAACATTTTTAGTTATTTTAAAACATTTTGAAAAGAAACCTTGAATGAAAGAAACATTCCCCTTCTTCTCGATGTTTGCAATGAAAATATTTTACCGGATCGTTGAAAGTGCTTAAAATGTAATGCGATGTGTATTTTGTTATATACATATATATAAGTTTCGTAAATATTAAATGTTGTTTATTCCAACAACCCTAACATTTTTTAATAAATTACCTTTACATTTCAAAGCAAGTATAATTAAATACGCACAAAATAAGTTTGAAAAATGATTATTTTGCTGTTTTGAAAGAAAAAAAATGATTTTCATATTGGTTTTTATGCAGAAAAAAATCCTATGGATATCTCACTTCAATATAAAAAATTTAAATGCTTTTATTGTTGCTATTAATTTTTTTCGATTGTTTCATCAAGTTATTCTAACAATTTTACGATCTAATAAAAGAATAATTAACTTAATTACAAGTGATTCTTTAAACATTTATATCAAATGTTGTTTATCAAATGCATTCAAGTCAGAATTAGTAAACGGAGTTTTTGTAGTTAGTTTTTTTTTAATTAATACATTTGACTTGCATTAATCATAATTTTAAAAAAATGAAACTAATTTTATCTTGATTAACTATTTTTGTAAAAATAATTATTGCTGTACAGTATAATTTATTTATTTTGAGTATATTTCATAAAGTTTATAAATTAATTAAAAAAATTGGTAAAGACTATTAGTTCTCAGTTTCAAAAAATAATGCCTAATTAATATTATACTGTCGGCAAAGCATTTTTTTATGAATAAAAATGAGAAAAAGAATTGTTGAAAATTTATTTTTATTTAATATGTTGAATATAACATCATGGAAATTTTAAATTTTCAGCATTATTTTTTAAAGTAAACTAGAAAAAACGATTATTAGTAGTTAAACAAATAAATTATAAAAATACCTCTTATAAACCTATATATTTTATTTAAAGTACATTTTCATAATATACAATCGCACTAATATACTAATATATCGCAATAGTTTTAACAATTTGGTTTTTAAAATGGCTCGAATGCACTTGTTTCAGAAAAGACATATTTGCCAACGATGAATACATATCACAATTATTTCACGTAATATTAATAAATATTAAATAAAAATGAATTTAATTAACCAGAAGTACTTAATTCAATTCTTTTAAAAATGGAAAAATTACAGAACATTTTAGGAAAAAACAATCTTTGCAAGAAAAAACTGTAATATATAAGAGAAATATAAATTGTTTCTGTAATATATAAGAGAATATTGTTTCTGCCAAGACATGGATTCGAATCCCTGTGATACTGTCCCCAGTAATCTGCTACACGTTAAGTACGTACAAACTCACAGAATTCTCCCAATGTTATGATGTAGAATTTTGATGACTTGTGGAACTCAAGTATCACCTAATTGTGGTTCAAAATTCCGAGGCCCGTTGTCAATAGTCATTTATATCTTCAAACTGCGATATCAATAGTTAGTTAAACCAGCGGTTCTTAAACTTTCGATCATCACTCCTCCCCTTTCCTTTACGTATCAGCCTATCATCGACAGATTGAACTCTCCTCCATGACTCTCAACACATGGCTGAGTGATATAATTGCAATTGTTATCGCATTGGCGAGCCATGAATTCAATTCTTAATCTTTGCGCATGTGTTTCTATTGCATTTTGATACTATTAGGTTGTAGTAATGACTCTGTATTTGCAAACAATAAAAAAAAAACTGAATTAATATTCTTGATCGAAATACATGTTCTAGTAAAATTTTTTCTTTGGAGGCAATTTAATGATCTCGCCTGGAATTGTGCATTTTTCAATGTATTCACGCAATCATTTTTTTCATTTTTTCAGAGTCTGTAAAATAGAGAAGGGTTCTGGGGACCCCTGGGGAACCGATGACAACAGTTTAAGAGCCTCTGATCTAAACGATTATAAAAAAACTTCACACTTACACTCATTTCTTAAATTTTATCTAACAAGAAACATCTATTTCTTTAAATATTGTATTCATGGATGAATAATTGTTTTCAACTTTCATACACATCCTGATTCCTTTTTGGAAAATACGTCATTCATCATAGTCGGCACAGAAATAAACATTCTTGATTAGAACCACAAAAATATGTCACTCAATTCTCTAACCATATTCCTGTAGTTTTGTGTACGGCGAATATTTTCTAGTAAGCGAAGAACAGTAATTGCCAGAATTTCACTCACTTTTTTTAAAGAAATTACCACTTTTCGTTGCGTAAGAGATGAATATTTAATCAATGGTGATGACATATGTAAAATGAATAAAAAAAATTACGTTCAAATAGTAATAATAATACGTATTAATAAAGATAATAAAATACTTTTTCATGAGGCATATAAATGAAGCACAAATAAATAATAGTTCATGTTTAAAATACAGTTTGACCTAAACACATAAATCAGGAACAGTTTCCTATTCACAAAAACATCCTGAATACACTCATTGGGACAAACCTGCTTTCTAATTCATATCAGGTATCGAAGAATTTCTCAGGAAATCTTGATGGAAGAGACAGTTATATTCTTTCTAATTTCATTGACTGGTAATTTATAAAAGGAAAAAAAAAGAGTGAAGAACGGAGAGTAGTAAAAAAAATTCATTTCGTTTCTTTGTTGCAATAAGGGTACCAACCATTCATGCAAACCCCACTCCACCCATATAATCATTTATCTCTCATAAATAGTATATTTTCTACCTTGTCTAAAATAAAACCTTTCCTATCAGTTTTATTTTTATTCACACGTCTGTTTAAATCATCTTCTAAGATAAGAATAGGAGTTGATAACCCCAGCTTTCACGCGGTGAAATTATTCAATTATGTTGTAGAATGTTAGATGAGGAAATAAAATAACCGTAAACGTGTTTTGTACCTGTTTGACACTTTTTTTTACTTACATTACAAAAGAAATGACAAAACTGATTTATGTTTCAGATATCCTTTAAATAGGATTATTACTTGGTTTCCTTTTGGGTCAAAGATTAAAAAAAAAAAACGAATAAAAGTGTTTGGGGAATTATACACTAGTCAATGATTTATATTTTTTCTTTTTAATTGGCGTGTATAACTTCTTAGATTTTTGATATGATAAATTCGTTTCACGTGATATTGTAAATGTGTGGTTAATAAAGGGGTTAATTTCATTAATTTCGGCCCCCAAACACATTTTTCACGTTTCTCCTTTTTCATAAAGTATGAATTTTTACGCTTCTAATGGTGCAAAAATTATCATTTTACGTGCAGTAGAAGTAATTTAATAATTTTTTGAAAATATTTTACCACCTGTCAAA
The DNA here is from genome assembly GCA_019973975.1 of Trichonephila clavata. Classification (NCBI taxonomy): domain Eukaryota; kingdom Metazoa; phylum Arthropoda; class Arachnida; order Araneae; family Nephilidae; genus Trichonephila; species Trichonephila clavata. The sequence goes on from BMAO01024248.1 coordinate 29,018, forward strand.
GTCTACTAAAAATCCATTACTAAAATCCATTTTTCTGTGTGAAAACTAGCATTTTTACCATATAAGATACATTTGTTCCTAAACTACTGCATTTGTCAGCTTATAACTTGGCATGGTTAATAATTACACTCTAATACATACTTTAATCGAGAGATTTTTTCAAACAGATATTTTTTCTGACTTAATTTATAGCATTAAACATCATGAAATTTCACTGTTTTTTTTAATTTTTTAAAACAGATTTGGGCAAAACATTTTTTTTTAAATAATTAGACATCCTATCCGTAAAATATCTGATTAAAGTATGTATTATGGTTCAAAGAATATTCAGTAAAAAAATTGGAGATTTTTATTCAATAGAATGTTTATAAATGATCCTTAAAAATACCTTTTTTTAACATTACTGAGATACAGATCCTGTTTTATGAACTTACCCCCTTGATAATATTTCGGTAAATCATCTAAAATATTTGGCAAATATTCGAATTTACGTATATTTGTTACCGAACAAAAATAAAATAATAATAACTGCAAACATGTATAGAGTAATATATTAATAAAAAAAAGTGATTTAAAGACAGAAGATGCTTACACCTTTACTAAAAGTTCAATAGTTTGAATTTAACCACCTTAATTTGACAATTTTCATGAAATATTTCTTTATCATGAACGTGCATCATAAAACGAATTGCCATGAATAATATATTAACAGGAAAATATAGAATACGTAAATAGAGAATTTTATAGTCACTTTCCAAAGCACCAGTCAAAAATTTAACACTCTTCATGTTCATAAATTCTACAAACTTTTCGAGAAACAACTTATATATTTTTATAAAGACAAAGAAAATCAAACTATTCTACACATAAGTCTATTATTAAGGAGATAGTAGTTTTAGAATTTCTGAAGAAAATTTCCTTTCCTGACTATGTAAACGCCCTGAACATCCTTATTAATAATACATTAAGATTCTTCTTGAATAATCTGCTGCATTAACATTAAAATTAAGCACTGATAATTTTGAAATAATAAGATTCTAGCACGCTTAACAAGACGGAGCTTGTTAAAGCTTTTTCGAAAGTTAAGACATTTGATTGAATAACTTTCGCCAATTACTGCACTGTTTGCTCTTTAATCCTAAACTGTTTATTTCTTAATTTAACTAAGATAATTTAGAAAAAGAATTATAATAAATGAATCTAAACTTTTGTATAAATAAAGAACTTTTATATGCATAATAAATAGAGCACAACTAAATAAATTAATATAAGTAAATTTATTTAATGCATAAAAATATAAAGTTAAATTTGTTAAGTTCTCATTAATTACTTACTATTTTAAATATACTTTCGAAATTAAGCATGATTTTATAAGTACCAATTTCAAATATATTTATATATCATCGAATTTGGCAATAACTAGTTTGTTGTTCGTGATTCGAGTAATGATCTTAACATTTCCGAATAATTTTTGAATATGTGGGTTTTTTTTTATAATTAATAATGGATTCAGATACCAATCCATTGTTATATTTAGGATTCCGTTCAGAAATAGAAACAAAAAAGGGTTTGTTGATTAATGCTTATAAAAATGCTGATAAATTTCTTTCAACTCTGTAAAGCAGTCTTTAGCCTGCTTTCATTGATATAATTAAGTAAAAAGTTTAAGTAACAGGATTGCTATGTTTAAAGTTATGCCTTCATAATCATATTACATAAATAAAGGGGAAATGCAATTGTCTGGGCTCTGTATCGAATGTACAGGATAATTCTGAAAACTATTATTATTGTATTTTAGTCCCTTCTGTAAGTGTTTGAATACCTGATAAATACTGTTTTAACTTCTACAGACTAGAAAGTCAAATAGTTGCTTGCTAAACCAAGAAAGAATGAATTTTCTGCGAGATGGCATTTTATTTTCCATCGAGAAAGATGTAATATTTTTTTCTTCATCTTTTTCTGACTTTTGCGACCACTTTTTCTGTAAGTGTCATACTTCATGAAATGTTTTTGGACACATTTATTTTTCTTCTTCGAGGAAAATACTTCTTTTCTCTTATCACCTTTACCAGTTTATTTTATTTTACGATAGGTCTTTTGCTCTTTAATTTTACACGGAGATAAGATCAAAGTGGGAATCCAATAGCAAAACTTCCTCTAACATGTAGATAAAACTTTTAAAAGAGTTAAGGCCACTATTTCCAAAATAAATAAACTAGGTTCTTATTGCTCACTTTTTAACGGATTGATTGATCTAACTAAATTGGTAAAATTACGGAAATCTTAAGCATGTTCAGGCGTTTATCAAAGTAATGGAATAAAAAGTCCTGTGAATAAAAATAAAATTTTTGAATGCGCTTCGTAAGCATTAAAAATAATTATAGCTGCTATTTTTTTATAAATAAGAATCTATCTATTCTGGTAGAATGTGATAACTTTATTAAAGTTCTGGAAGACTTGGAGTTTTTTCAAAAGTGTGAATTGTTGGGTCTTTCAGATTATTAAGAAAAGCCAAATTTGTGGGATCCCATTTATGTGGAGCAAATATGACCGAAACATCCCCACTTTTAGGCATTTCTAAAGGTACAGCGTCTAAAGCAGGCATGTCAAACTCATTTGATACCACATGAACTATTTTATATTAAGTTGAGGGCCGCATGTTTCAATGTTCAAAAAATTAATTAAACAGGGTTTTTAGAATGATTATATTCTTTTTTATAAAAATCAATGTGTTACATATTATTTATACATAATCGTTTAATATTTCCTTTTATTTTTTAAACTATGCATGTTTTATATTGTTTCATTAAAAAACAAAAATAAAAGTTGTAATACGAAATGCAATTTAATATTTCTTTTATAAGATATTTAACATCGTTTGTTTTCTCTCAAAGCAAGTCGTCAAAACTTGGTTGAACATATTGAGCTGATTTAATTTTTAAAAAATGATGATAAATGTTTATCATTTAATCTTGACCTTTCAGAATTTTTGTTATTTTTGTTTAAAGAAAAAGTTTCTCGCATAAATAAATGCATCCAAACATAGCCATTCATTTTACTTGTAACAAATGATAACATTTTAAGAAACCGATCTACAGATGAATATGCAAACAAATCTAGAGTTTCAACTTACAAACATTTTTGCTTCAGCAAAGAATCACAATAGATTTCAATTAATTCCATTTGTAAGTTTTCAACGCAATTTATACAGTTCTCAACTGCGTGTTAAATACATTACTGTAATATTAGAATTCTTGTGACACATAATAATTAAATGTATTGATTGATTTCTTATAACCATTACATTTTGAAGCAAAAAAAAAAAATTAACTATTATCGAAGTATCTTTTAATTTTAATCCTTGGTCATGTGACACGAAATTTACCTTAATAAGCCCCCTTCCTCTTCAAAATTCTACATTGTGCTAACGTTGGGCTTTAGAAATTTGGCAACATTATCCTCTCTACACAGTAGTTCTTCAGAGCCTCAGAACGCAAACCTAGGAATCGATGAATGCAGCACAATTTACAAGTTTGTCAATGTTTACTCGAGTGTTACATCTACTCTTATTTATTGTAATATGCAGCCACAATCTCTTTAAGTCTTCAGTAGTAGTTTTCTGTGACCCTTTATCTGGTTTAAAAATTTGAGATTATTATATATAAAACTAAAAATATTAGTTCATTGTAAATTCCTGGAGTCAACTTCACGAAATGAGTGTAAGTTCTCTAAAAAAACTAATCGAAAAAAAGGATAAAATTCCATTTTAAGAAGCATATAAAAATTAATATTTTGTACACAGAGAATTTCCGATTCGGATGGAAGATTAAATATATCCGAAGAGTATTACTCTCCTTCTCGAACAGAAGCCTGGTAGCCTAGTACTCATGGTCACGGTCTCGTCATCAAATCGAGTCCTATTGCCACTAAAGACCCTACGTGTATATTGCATGAGGCTCGTCTAATGTGTTAAGGCTCGAAGTCCTCCCGTTGGCGAAATGTTAAAGTTTGAAGAAGAGGTGTCAGATATTGTGTCTTCCTCATCACGTGACCACGGCTAAAAATTAAGACAAGCCATCGCAAATAGCCCTCCTTCTGTTTTATAGAAGAACGTTGATATACATTGTTGAACAACAGAAAGCTTTGGTATTATATCTGCTATACCATATATAATACTAAATTTAGTGTTACTATACATGGTGTGAGTAGGTGAGAAAGCATTAACGTTACACTATTAAGGTACTCGATGATTTTTCGACGGATCTCGTAATTTTGAACCATGCTCAAGTGACGAGGATGATACCTGAGCTGGCATCCCCCTCTCTTAACTTCCACATCACACCAACGAGAGGACGTTTGAGCCTCGACAGGTTTGTGCATCTCCCCCCTAAAAGTCATGTCTTCAGAGGTACTTGTCTCGATCTCATGACACGCCGGCACACGAGTCCATTATCTTGACCACTATGCTACAGCCGCTCGATATTATATATGGTATAGCACTCATATTAATTTGAAATAATTATTTATTATAATTTATAATATTAATTTGAAGTAAGTATTTATTATAATTTATAATATTAATTTGAAGTAAGTATTTATTATAAATTATAATATTAATTTGAAGTAAGTATTTACTATAATTTATAATATTAATTTGAAGTAAGTATTTATTATAATACAATTTGAAATAATTATTTTTATAATTTATAATATTAATTTGAAAGAATTATTTATTATTTTTTATAATATTAATTTGAAATAAATATTTATTATAATTTTTAATATAAATTTGAGTTAAATATTGTTATGAAAAGTTATTTAGCATTGTCTCAGACACATTTTATTATTATTTTTTTTTCTTCTATATCGTAGTCAAACTAATTTTAAGATTGAAAGGCTTTATGAATTTGTCAAACAATTACATATAAATAAAAATTTCTTGAGAACTTTGTACAAAGTGATACGGAAAAAATGCAAACGATAATTAAAACCTCAAGATTGCTTTCAAAAGAACGGATTGCCGAGTCCTATAAAATATACTCTTTAAAATTTTCTGCTATAATTTGATATTTACATTGGAAATGAATACTTTATTTTGACATATGAATCAACGTAAGCTGTGGTCACACTTGGAATCTTATGTAGGAGGAATGAGAGGAAAATACAAAAAAATGAACAATTTTTATTATTAAAAGAGCGTTTCTCCTTATACTTTAGTTCGCAAAAGGAGCATTTCGTCCTATGAAATAAAAGTTCGTATGAAAATTGTTTTTTGTGAAAAGCAAATATCAAGAATCGGGTTTCTTTCGATTCTCAAAATTCAATTTCAAACTTTATGGTTCGATTGTAAAAACTGTTTTTCGATTTGCGACATTTTTTTATGTCTTAGTACGAAATCTGATCCGGGAAAAAGATGGAGAATTGTTTCGTTAATAACAAAAGTATAAGAAGAATACATTTATGCTCTTTTTCAATACTTTTCGAAGTAATTTGAGTGTTTTGTAAGACATATTGATGGAATATTCCTTTTACATCATAGAAAATGTATTAGTTTTAGCATTTTTATGTAATATCCATGGTTTTATGAAAAATAAGTGAAACAATTCTGGCTTAAGAATGAAGACGTCACTTTTTAAATAATGTATTGCTTTGAAATTAATTTAGAAAAGAAATTAGTTGTTGATTCTACACAATTTTTTCAGAAACTGGTTTCAGAATTTTTTTTTTTACTGGTGGTAGGTATTTAAGAGCATTAAATGTTTAATTCTGTGATGTGTAATTTAGTTAACAACGGGTTATTTTAATCTATATTATTTAAAATATCTGCAATGAATTTAAATATGATGTAATTCTCATTCTGAAATTGGAAGAAATTGAAATTTATCTGTGTTTAACGTACGTGAAAAACAATAAGAACACTAATATTCTTACTTATCTTTTATATTTAATTACATAGAATGGCATTCGAGTTAAGAGGTCTCAGGGGGGTTAAATTTGACTCGAGAGGTGAAAATATAAACATTTTCAAACAGGTATATTGCTTTAAAATTTAAATTAAATAATTCGAATCTTTTACACGTTATTTACAAAGGATTATAGTTTTAAAAAAGTACAAAATGTTCGAAATATAATCATAATTTAAAAAATTATAAGCATATTCAAATAAGAAAAACTTTTGTAATAAATATTAAGTGATTTTTGCGTTGCGAATTCTATTTTCTAAGATAATAACCTTTGATGTATAAAACTTTATAGAATTGTAAAATATATTATACTCTTTAAACTCTACTAATGTAAGAATAATATATCTTTTGTATTTCAAAATATTTGAAAAATACTAAAATTTAAAAAAATAATTGGGAAATGTAATTTTTTTTATTTTTTACAAAATAAAAATTATTACCCTATTTAATTCAAAATACTACAGTATAATAAGGATACATTTTACTTCATAAATCAACTTATTGCTAGTAATTAAAGCTACTACTTTAGAAAACAGCATCTTCAAAAATACTTAAAACAAGTTATATATATATATATATATATTCATAAAGTAAAGGCAATTCTGCTTAGGTCAACAAAGAAAAAATATATTTTAGTTACCTTTTATTAAATAATTACAATAAATATAAATATGTGTCTACATATGGTAGAATCACAATATCAAATGGCAAAGCACCTTTTAAATTATCATTAAAATATTTTACCTACATTAAATTTGTAATTACATTTTTAAAAATTAAAATTGAAAAAATAGATAAGAATGTATCTTAAAACCAGTGCAAAAGGAATGCTGACTTCTAACTAGCATATGATTATTCAGGTTTACTGTATTCACATCAAGTATCATCCACTACAAGTTTGAGAATGTATTTGAACTTGAGTGTATGAATAAAAAGTATTTTATGAACGATTGAAAATTTGAACAAAATTTACAAATATATATATATTTATAGGGAGAGTGTGAACTAATAGTAGGAATTGAAAAATACCTAACACATCATTCAATAAGTCTTGGGCCTAACATACAAATGGCGCTATCTACTAACTTTCCTAAGTCTCTAACCTTGTAGTACTAAATTTCAAATGATACTTGTCAAAATATCATGATAAGATTTTGTTTAGTTGAAAAGTGACAATGGTTTTAGTGCAGCAACTTTTGTTGTTTAAAAACCATGGATGAAAAAGAATTTCGTGTGTTAATTAAACATTACTTTTTGATGAGTAAAAACACTGTTCAAGCAAAATAATTGCTTGATAAGTGTTAGCCGGACTCTGTTCCATCACCAAAAAAGGGTTAAGAAGTGGTACGTCCACTCTTAAAACGTGGTCGCACATATACAAATGACGCTGAACGTTCAGGTCTCCCAAATTCTGCAGTTGCTCCAGAAAACATCAAAAATGCCCATAAAATCGTTTTAGCTGATCATAAATTGAAGTTGCGTGAAATATAAGAGGATGTAAAGTTATCAGAAGGCAGTGTATTTACTATTTTGCATGATCATTTGTCAATGAGAAAGCTGTGTTCGAAGTGAGTGCCGCGTTTGCTCACTGTCGTTCAAAAACAACTACGCATCGATGATTTAAAGCATTGTTTTGAACAGTTTAAGCGAAACAAACAGGATTTTTATGTAGATCTGTGACAACGGATGAAACATGGATCTTTTGCTACATGCCTGAAGCAAAAAGATTGTCATCTAAGTGGACATCAGCCGGTGAAAGCCGTCCAAATCGACCAAAAGCCCAAATGCCAGTTGGCAAGGTTTTGGAGTCCGTATTTTTGGAATTTTGTTTATTGACTACCTTAAGAAGGGCAAAATAATTAATAGTGAATGTTAGATGGCGTTATGGATAAGCTGAATTTAATATTAAAAATAAGCGTTTTCAAATGCAAAAGAAAAAAGTACTGTTTTTCACCAAAACAATGCTCCATGCCACAAGTCATTGAAAACGATTATCAAATTGAATGAATTACGCTTCGAAGTACTTTGCTACAGGGAAAGTGGTTAGAAGCAAATGAAGAAATGATTCCCGAATTTGAAGCCTATTTTGAGAGCTAAGACCAATAGTTCTACGAAAAAGGTATTGAAAAATTAGAAGAGCGCTGGGCTAAATGTATCACTCTTAAAGGGGAGTATCTTGATAAAGTTTAATTTTGCCTAAGAGTTGTTTTACTAGTTAGGCTCGAGACTTAATGAATGATGTGTTAAAGAGACATAAAGAAAAACTTTTTGAAGGTAAATTTCAATGTATATGAATTTGTATTATGTATGCATTGCTCACGAACAAGAAAATCAAGTAAAACTCTAATGGATTATACAGATTTATTTCTGAATAACTCTTCATTAGGATTTTATATTAGTATAAATTGCATATATCAATGCTTTTTTATTTATTTCTGTCTCTGTTGGATATAAACATTATAGTTTTCCCTTGTAAACAAATGTAAGTTTCCTCAGATGGCATATTTTTATTTTACAGGGTCCGGCATATTAATCTCCCCAAAAGGCAGTTACAAACAAACAAAACAAGACAAAGAGGAAAGTCTTTTATTTGTGAACAACAAATACGATGCCATTTTACATTAATTTGCTTAAAAAATTATGTCCACTAAATGACTTCCTCCAATGATGACACATTGACGTAATCTTTCCCGAAAGGTAACTATAGTCCGTGTCATTTCCGGTGGAATAGCAGCCACTGCCTGGGTGATTACCTCCTTTAGAGCTTGCAGAGTTGTAAGACGATGTTTGTACTCTCGTGCCTTTAAGAGTCCCCAAAGAAAAAAAAAATCATAAGGCGATAAATCAGGTGACTTCCCTTGGGGCCAGGCGATGTCTCCTCGAAAAGAGAGAAGATACTCCAGGAAACAGCTCTCTCAGAATGCCGTGCGAACGCCACGAAGTGTGAGCTGTGACTCCGTCTTGTTGGAACCAGATTTCTGCTTCTTCATGTTCCCAAGAAACTGGTTTAACTTTGGTCTGAGGAAGGTCTAGATCATATGACAGTAGAGATCTGAAGTATCGTAAGTTTATCTATAAGGACCCCATACACCAAATTCAGCAACGACGCACCAAACTATCATAACAGGACTGTGAAGTGGTCGTTGGTGATGCAGCTCAGGGTTGTGTGTGTGTGTGTGCTGCCCAGTAACGAAACTTTACATATTCACATTGCCTGACAAGTGGAAGTGAACCTCATCAGATGAAATCAAAACAGCGCCAATGTTCTGAAGAACTTTCGGGAAAGATTTCATCAGTGTAATAATTGGAGGACGTCATTTATCGGACATAATTTTTAAAATCAATTAATGTAAAATGGCATCGTATTAGTTCTTCACTTTTCTCTGTATCTTGTTTTGTTTGTTTGTAGCTGTCTTTTGAAACAGGGTAGGTTAATATGCCGGACCCTGTTTATCATTTCTCAGCATATTTGCTTAAAACGCACTATACATAATTAACGATTGTGTGTATTATTAACAAATATATCTTGATTTTTCTTCTTTACTTCTTTCATAGGTATTTTTTAAAAAGAAATGAAAGACTTTGACACGATTTTATGTTCTTTAAAGTAATAATAGAGTTATTCACAAAAATATTTAAGCAGACAACCATTTCTTTATACTTTTTAACACAAAATTTTTTCGCAAAATATTTTTTATAGATTGAGAAAAATAGTACTGGTGCGAATGAAGAATTTTTTTTTAATTTTCAAATTTTACGTTGAAGTAACTTAGGTGTTTTAAAATGAGTTTTAATTTAACAAGGAATTTAAATTATCGTAAATGTTTGATACAATTGCGATACGAACAAAAATATTGAATAATATTACAATTTACCCCCCGTCATGGTTATAATACTCTTTATTTGCAGATTTAAAATAGTGTTTAAAGTTGAGTTCTTTTCAAAAAAAGAATTTATTTACATCAGAAAACTTGAGTTTTTTTATAGTTTGTGATTTACAGATTTCACTCTTTTTTATTTCATGATCAAGTCTGGCTTTTTCCTTTTTATTCTGAAAGAAAATTCAAACTGTTTTAATACTACATTCAGGGAAAAACTATACTGAGAGTTAAATTTAAAAAATAAGTATAAACTTCTTATAAATTATGTTTAAATCACAAAATTTACATGTAAATGTTATGCTACGACAAGAAAAATAATTTATGTATCACTGTTTTGAGTAAACTACCTGTATTTAATTCTATTTTAGAATTTTATGTATATATAGAATTTATGTATATATGAATAAACTCAGTGGTGCAACAGCCTTTGAGGACCAAGGCTTACAGTGCTTATCTCATTGCTTTTAACCCTTATCGCTGAAGTGCATAAACAGATATTCCGGTCAGGGGATGAGTCTTACGCGAAAATCCCAGTGTTTGATTCTCAAACAGGCTTTGTATTTATTTATCGACCCACTTATTGGATATTTGGTTGAGTCAAACTTGCCCATCCGGAGATTTGAAGCTTCGAGTAAACTGAATTTAAACAATTTATTTTAAATCTAAAATGTGTTTTAAGTATGTATATATAATATTATTTTATTCTTTCTCTCTATCGTAAATTTTAACATGATACTTAAGATTTGCTTTAAAAAAGGCAATAGTGACTTATAATATTAGATACACAAAATTAAATTTGTTGCATATAATTTACTTATTTTAAAGTCATTTATTTAAAAAATGTATTAAAATTTATATTAAATAAAAACTCTATTCTGGGTATTATTTTTAAGTAATATCTTGATCTCATGTATGGGACTTTCATGTATGGGATGCATGAAATATATCTCGAAGCAATGAGAAATCAGTATTTTAGGCTGTAAATTAATTTTAGGTTTCTTGATTTTTTTTAACTTGATTTACTCAAATGTGCTAGTTTGAAATCAATTACAAAATTCTACATGGACAGACATACAAAAAAATTAAGTTCATAAAAAATAAAAATAAATATTAAAAAAAACCATGGCAAAATAGTTGATTAATAAGAAAAAAAGCAACATAAAGGAGTGAAATTTCATGAATAATAAGAGAAATTCCACATGAAACATATTAATCAGCAATTCGATCTTTAAATTTAAATGTATTTAGTTATTACTAAAATCCATTTTCTTTGCGACTATTGGCACAAATACTTTTTCATATGGCGATTCATAACGAAATTATGTCCCGAAAATGCGATAGAGTTAAAAAAAAAGTAAAAAAATATTCCATTTGGAACTGCCATAGAAATCGCGTTCTAAATTTTAAGAAGATTATCCATCTCTATTCATAAATAACTATTCTTTTACAGAATGTTCAAAACCCACAATGCACATCGTGAATTTTCAAAATACGTTTTTCAAACGTAATTAACCTTATTCCTAAAATTATTCCAAATACAGTCTTAAGATATCCGACTACCCAAAAATTGACAAATATTTTTTATGATTTTATTTTATGGGCCATCTTATAAGCTTTATAAAAATACCTAGTTTATCATTTTTCGTTCGCTAGGACAAAAACTACACGTGTTTTAGTAAAAGCAGATGCCATTACTTTAACCAAGATGTCATACTTTAAAATGCGTTTTACTCGAAATGTGATTTTTTGACAAGAATCAAACGGGGTCAGCGATTGCTAAAAAGTTATGAACATAATTAACTGAAATTTATTCTGTAAGTTTCTGTATAATAGTAGAATTTTTTAACCTTCAGATTTATCAATTCCTGTTTTATTACAAAATTTACAGTCCCTTATGTGAATATAATCACTGTTTTTTTAAGCAATTTCATATAATAACTGAGATAAAGTGCTCTAGTTTTTGTAAAAAAGAAAATATCTCTTATCCTGAAGGTGATTTCAAAATTGAATAATATAGCAACACATTAGATTAAAAAATGAAAATTTTTTCATAAACTTTTGGTACAAAATGGAACGCATTTATGCTATTTTTTGTCAATTTTTACCTATTTTTTCACAATTTAGTAATAATAATTTCCTTTTCTCTTCTTAATTTTAGAACATTTTTCAAAAAATGCATTAAAAAAAATCTAAGAATAACAAAAAAAGCGCCATATCTCCTTTTTTTTAAAAAAAAAAGTTGTCGCAACAAGTCGGATACCTTACTTTCATTTTTATATATAAATGTTGTCTAGGAATTTCGTAGGAAATCATATGATGTTATAAGCAATAGTACTCTTGACGGTTTTAGCTTTTGTTAGCTCTTCTAAAGGAAAATAAGTTTTGTTAAAAATGGATGTTACGATAAAAAAAAAGCATTTGGTCTCACAGTCAGATAAGTAAGACAAAATTCGCCCCAATATTCAACTCGCTCCACACTTTTTTATGATTATCTCTCTTAAATACAATTTTTATATGTTCCTGTATGTATATACAGGGTGATTCATTACCAGACAATAGGGCAGTGTTTCTCAATCTGTGGGGCGCGTGGGGGGGGGGCGTGACAACTCCTCGAGGGAGCCGCGAACAAATTGAAAAGTCAAAAACAAATGATTATTTTAAGTTTTTCTAATTAACTGATAGTAAGCAAACAAAATACATTCTACATAATAAAAAATAAAATACACATTTACACTGATATATTACACTTATAAATGTATTAGTGCTACACAATGTATTTTTTATAATTAATTTAACATTATTAAGTTAAAATCAAGTTTAATAATCACCTTTGACCCCATGGGGGTGTCATATATAAAATTATATACAAAAAATTAACATTTATCTTTATAATTTGTACGGTTTATAATTGATCCCTTAACTAACGATTAAAAGTTACGCAATTCGCTTCCCAATGTCAACCATTTTCCATGTAGATGCGCGTATGTGATGAATTGGGAGCGGAAGGAATAAAGAAGCAAATAATCTGAAATAAATAAATCCTTGTCAAACATATTGTCAAGGTCATTTTATTACATTCCAAAGCCTTCCGAATAAATTTATGGATATCAGTGCAGAGAAAAGATCGCACTTTGGAAAGACGTATTTACACGTCCAGAAAAATTAGCGCTTTGACTGAGCGCGACGTTTATATACGTCGTTGGGACTTAAGAGGTAAGACTTTGCGCCCCCCTCATGCAATACAATGTTATTGCATGAGGGGGGCGCAAAGAAAATGATGATTGTATATTGGGTCGTGAATATTGAAACTTTGAGAAGCACTGCAGTAGGGTATTGTGTGTAGGAGTTACAGAAACGAATCCACATAGAAATGCAGAGTCACAAATGCCCTAGTCTCGAACTTTGGTTCCAAGATGCAGAGAAATAGAACAGAAACACCAATGCATTACTGAGACAGAAAACATTTTATTAAGAGATTGTACTACAACAGATCTTCGAAAGTGCATGGAACTTTTCTGGTTTCACATAAGGAGTTTGGTGTGTGAGACGCCTGTTCCTTCACCTGAAGTAAACGCTGGAATATCTCTAACTGTTTTGAGGATCCTTGACATGCCAATAATCTTCCAGAACGTACAGAATTCCAATTAGCGTCACTCTCAGGCCTACTAGATGACTTTTGGCCTTAATTTTTAGCACCTGTTGTAGAACAACCTATCAGTAAAATGTTTTCTCTCTCAGTAATGCGTTGATGATTCTATTATTTTTCTCTGCTTATTTGCACCAAAGTTCGTAACTGAAAACATTTCTATGTGATTCTGTGCCGTCTATGTACCTTCTACACACCCTATCATCTTGTCGATCTGGTAGAAAATTAACGCTACATGTACCCAATCTTATCAATGATATATATTTATTCAACCAACTGATTGAATTATAATTTTACTTACGGGTGAGAATTGGTTATTCAAGTTTGAATATGTTAAGGTTGTATAATTATGTTGGGACAGGAAAATAAAATAACGATGTATAATCATGTTTCACACATGCTTATTAATATTTTTTTTAAAAAAAAGAAGGGGGGGGCATTAATGCTGATTCATGTTTTGGACAATCTCTTGAAACTTATTTCTTTTTATCTTTTCTCTAATAAATTATTTTAAAAGTAGTGCATTCTGGCATTTATATTGTTATAGAGAGAATACACCGTCACCTTTTGGTTCGACTAAAAAACGCTATATATCCTTAATAAATCTACATTGCATTTCTTACTTATAAATGCAAAATTCTGATTTTTATCGAATAATTGCCCCTTTTTGAAAATGACTGTTTAATTTTTATCTTGTACATCCAATCACGCCCAAAAGTGAATCGTAACTTCCTTCAAAAGCATACGTATCCTAATTTTATACGCATTGTATATTACATGAACTTTACATTTTCCTACTATGGTGATATTTGTAATCGAATATAAGAATACTTTTAATTTACAAAGGCCAATTTAATTAGCAATATTCAATTTTTTTTATGAATAATTCTTGAAATTGCGAGTTACAATTCCACAAAATCGTATTCCGTATTTAAATCACTATTTTCCATTTCAAGGCGAATTAAAATCTGATGAATAAGATCAGAGGTAGAATTCTGAATATGTACGTACTGTGCTAATTAACTGGTAAAATTTGTTTTTATAGTTGTTTGTGAATTATTTTAGCTTGTCTGAAACCGTCTTTAAATGGTTTTACTGACTTGAGGAGGTATAAATGTTTGACTTTAACACTACCACAGGTTCATTTCTAAAACTTTATACATAACAAATGGACAAGCATTACTTCCATACATACATTTCTTGCAAATATTTAATTATATTAATCAAATATATTGATTTATCATTAACTCATTCTTCGGGAAAAACTAGGTTGGCGTCGATCCTTTATATATATAGTTACTGGAAAAAAATTACAAATACGTTAAACAAAAATAATCATCTTTGTAAGTGCGCTCTTTCTTTTTCTGAAGGTCTGGTCTTCATTTTAAAAGATTGGGAATTTTTGATAGCTGTCTGTTTACTCCTAGAGCTCATTTTAGCGGAAAAGGTGGAATTAGCTGACTAACGCAGAAGTGTCTGAAGTAAAATTGATAAAAATGTAGAATTTATTTTTAAAAACTGTATATAAAAATACCATATACTATACATAAATACTTTTGCACCATTAATCACATTTAAACTTTGGGGATTTAGTTTTCGAGATATCTGATTATATATAATAATAATAAAAATATTTTTTGAGATATTTTTACTTGTTAAAAACCGCTTGCGTAAGAATAAATAGTACAGTAATCCGCTTATATAAACTTTTATCAATTCTTATATAAGAACGGGGATATCTAGCGGAAAAAGCTTTTAGCTTATGTAAACAGAATAAAAAAATATGTGAAAAAAATCCGAACAAGAATTTTTTATTGTAATTCTTCCATATCCCTTTTTTCTAGTACGAAGCACTCTAAATTTTTATTTAAAAAATGTATTTATGGAATTCTAGGATTACATTTAAGCAAAATTAAATTCTTTGCACAAGATGCGTAACATAATAGTTTTACATCAATAATAAAAAAAGTGTATGCATAAATTGAGACACAATGATTTTAAATGAAAAATAATGGTATATCAAAATTGGTCATTTAAAAATTAATAAAATTATCGTCTCCATGATGTATGTAAATAAATAAATATAATTCCAAAAAGATCATAAGAAGATAAAAAAATAAGTGTTTTGTTTGATGTTGAAGCCTTTTTTCTCAGGATTACGTATAAAGTAAACGAAAAATTTGACTTATAAAATGTACTATTATCATATTACAAAAAATTATGCAAAGAAAATATTATACTTGAATAGCGTTTATTATTTTATCGATGTGATACTTTTCAATGATATAGCAAGTTCTGCAATTATTTCCAAGCTTAAAATATAATGATTTCTTTATTGGTTGACATTTATTATTTTTCTGCAATTAATCTAATTTAATTAATGTTATTTTTGTTAATAATTTATTCACATAATTTAATTGAAATATATTTATAAAGTTATTAATAGAATATAGAAAAAGCCATTTAACATTTAAATAGATTTTTATTCCTTAGATAGAAAATGTTTTTAAAAGGTCCACTGTGCATATTAATTAGAACACATTTTTAAAATATAAATATCATCTATGAATGTAAATTATTAATTTATGAAGCGTGCATTTTTACATGACTTATATCAATCTATATTCTGACCATGGTTCCCTAAAATGGCTGCTGAGTTTTAAGGAATGCAAAGACAAGATGGATTCAATGGTTTCACGAAATGGAGTTTGACACATTAAAAATACATCGTCTTGAAACCAGATGCTTTTTTAAGTCATTGTCTATGAATAAAGCAAATGCATGTCACAAAACATGATATATATGTTAAGGCGTAACGTTAAGGAATAGGACTTAGATTTGGAACATTTTTTCCGATAATAAAGTACATCAACATTAATATTACTTTCTGACTTCCCTATATTATAAAGAGAGAAAGCAACATATTTCACCATACCACTCATTTTTATTTGAGATGAGCAGTTTTTTTTTGGTCTAAAATATATTTCATACTTTTTCTTCTTCATAATGCTAAATAAGCCATCATTTTGCATTTTAAGGGGATAATCATATTTGGACCATTTTGAAATTTTAATAACGCTGTATTATACATCGATGTGAGAATAACAATGTTGCAAATTTTCATCATAATTGAAACATTTTACTACCTGAAAATGTACTTCGTATTTAGTTTAAGCTATAGAGACAACAGCAACTCTTGTTTCGAGAAACATCTTATTTTAAGGCCCAAATTTTAAATGCAATGGTCCCATGTTTAAGATACAAATATTCCGCCCTTAGTGCAAAGACATTCAAGTATTTTCTTTTGAAAAACAGACATGAAATACCTACACGTTGTTGCACAACAAGACAACAACACTTTGCGGAATTCCCGCGAAGATGTCTTGTACATAAAAAGGGAGTATGTCGACGGAAAATATTAACTCTGCAATTAATCCACTTAAGAAATAAAATTTCAGAATTCGCCAAAAAAATCCATGATGCCCTGACAAAAATACTTTAGTATCAGGAAAATAGATACGATTGTTAGTCGGAAAATAAGTTTCCACTGTCGACTGTGGTAAAAGTTGTGTATGAATGTCAAAGCATAAAACGAAGCATACGAAGATAAGACAAAACTTTATTTTTTCCACATAAGTACCAAGTACATTGAGACATTTGTCATACCGCTAGATAAGCTTCAAAAAGTCCTCCAGGAAAAACTCAGGGCTCCGGTAAAAAGCGTTTAGTGGCTTGTTTGACTTCAGCGTTGCTTCCAACTTCCTAGAGAGATTCTTCTTCAAAGACGGAAACGGATGGAAATCACTTAGTGCGTGTATGGCGGATAGTGTAGGCGCTCCCAACCAAGAGTTTCAATATGGGTTTGCATTGCTGTCATTGAGTGTGGTCTCGCAATATCATCCAACAGCAGAAGGCTAGATCTGATTTTGAAGGTCCAGATAACGTTTTTACAAATCCATCCGTTTAATCGCGGTCGACCTCAACCCAATGAAGTATCGGTGTCTTGCGTGTTCACCTGCTGTTTCGTCGTTCGTTCATAGCCGTTAAATGCTTCTTTAGTATGCAAAGTTCTGAATTTTTCCTGGAGGGTCTTTTGAAGCTCATCTAGAGGTATGACAAATGTCTCTATGAACTTGGTACTTTTGTGGAAAAATTAAGTTATGTTTTATCTTTAATGTCTCATTCTGTGTTTCGACTTCCATACACAACTTTGACAGGGAAAACTTATTTTCGGACTCACCCTCGTATATCGGAAAGAAGTTGTATCAGAAAAAGATTTAATATTAGAAAAATTTAGGAATGAAATTTTACTGGAATAAATTGCTCACTGATTAAAGAATTGATGCAAGAAATGTTTGTTATGTATGTCGTGACAGAAAAATGCTAAATCGAAGACAATAAACAAACTACAATGTTGACCATTATAACTGCAAAACAATGAAGGACGTGTGCTACAAATGCAAAATACCCCAAATAAGAAAATACTCTAATATACAAATTATTTGCATTAATCTAATGACTCACGAGGCAGAAAGGGTATATAGAACTGTATAAAATTAAAGTTGCACAGTGGTTTTCTTATTTGAAAATCTCACATGAATATAAGTCGTTTACGAGAAGATATATTATGTCTCACATATAAGAAGGAGGAATGGCTAATAGCTCGTGTAGGGATTCGATAATGGAAAGAGTGTAGCCCAGGGGTCGTCAACCTATGGCACGCGTGCCACATGTGGCATGCGGTACAATTTTCAAAAGCTACTACTCTTCAAATTGGTCAAATTTTGAGTGGATGGAAGTGGAAAATTTTGTAACGGATCTTATTTGACAAACATCTTTAGAATTATAGACATTTACAGGATCGCAAGAAAATCTGAAAGATGACTCTAATGATTATAAATGTCATTGCTAGAAAGATTTAATTGTTTGAAGAGAGAAAATTGCATGCACTCTCTCTGCTTTCCGCTTTTGGTTATACATATCTTAGTAAAAAAATCTTTCTTCATATGAAAAATATTTCGAGTTCACAAAGAAATTGTTTGTTAATTAAATGCCCAAAATCATGTCAAATTGAAAGTTACAGATTATACCTCTGATTTTGCGATATGAAGGCACAGCGGTGAACACACTCAATCACCAGGTTCAAAAATTAAAATTTTATTTATCTTTTTATTTAACTATGATGAAGGGAAGTATTTATGTTTTAAGTTGTCTATTTCTTATTTTAATAAATATGTTTAAAATACATAATATATATACAATTTTAATTTTTGTGGAAGAAATAGTGAAATTTCATGCTTTTTATTTTTATTTCAAGAATCTTTAAATGGTGCAAAATTAATATGTAATAAAACTGTAATTCTATATTATTGACCTCTGTGTACATTTTCGCGGAAATTGAATTGCTTCAAAAATGTCCTACTGTGTTGCACACTAAATCATATTTTTACATTGTTTAGGTATGCAGCAGCGAAAAGGTTGCCGGCCCTTAGTGTAGCCTACCAAGACCTCGAAATATCGTTCCACGTTATTGCTACACGCATTAGTTAGATCGCAATGACTATTTTGAAACTGAGGAATCAAAGGATTCAGGATGATAACATTGAAATTCCGAGAGAACAAACCTGCTGTCAGTTCAGCATTGCAGGTTCACACAGCTATATCACAGACACTGAGTGAGGAAGTAAGCTTGTTTGCAGCACAAGTATGAGCACTGACAGTGCATTGACGGACTTTTTTCACGAGTTATTATGCGCGATCTTGAGTCTGCATTTTAAATACGCACGGCGTCTAAACTGGATAAATGAGTGACATCCCGTAACCCTTTCAGACGAGTTCTGGTTCTACATGCAGCATCATGATGTACGTGTTAGTGTATCAAGGTACTAAAAATAAAGTACATGATCAGCGTGCGTTGGATATCGTCATACGTGATTTGTATCTAGTGTGATATTATGAAACCCATTGAATATACGACACCTATAGTTTTCGTCGCCGGAAAACTGAACAGCCAGCGTTACTTTTATCAGATTTAAGGTTGATGGTTGGGGCCATCTATAAGGTCCCATGCAAGGTCTCATGGCACAAGATCTCACGTTCTTCATCGTCTCCTAACATATTCTGTTCCTCTAGCAAACACAATCTCTGGATATCTCTACCACTGTAAGCTTTATGCATCAGGTTATGAGTTACTGAGAGAGTGGGGTATCACAACTCTCTAAATGCTACAAATTATTAAGCTTGAAGCAGCATGGAAAGAATTGCCGAAACTATCATCCAAGTCCAGTTAGACTCAAATATTAACCGGTTTAAATCTGTTTTAGTTTCCAGTTTTGACAGCAGTGTGTACTAATTTCGAACCCTGTATACCTTAAATATTCCTACAAAATAAATCTTGTTTCTCTCCTACTATGCGTTATATATGTAATGAAAGCAAAGTTTTCTTACTTGATTTATTTACTGGTGTTCCAATTTTAATGGCTAGAAGTGTACAACATTGTGATGAAGCTGCTTATTTGAGAGGGTATATTATATATATATATATATATTAATGTTTTCACTTTTTTATTAATCATTTTCGTGGTAGGTTATAAATATAGAGAAATAACCATAATAATACATTCTAAAAGTTCCTACACATAAAATATTTTTATTAATTATGTTTTTACTTTGTTTTTGTATCCTTTGTACTATATGTAACAAAATTGTTTCATCCTTTATGATTTAAATGAAATTTAATTTAACTGTTAAGGCTAAAAAACGAAATTTTTACTTGGGAAAATAATTTGCTTTACTTCTATCCTAACCAAAATTATCCATAAATATATTTTTATCAAATTAATATATATATATATACGTATCTGTGAAAGCTGATTATTGCATCAAAAATATTACTTCTGGAGCTCATTCCCAAGTCAAAAGAAAGATTCTGTTACTATTCCAGGAAATACTTCATCGCCTTTTGCCACTTTTGTACTGTAAAAGAGGTTTTTAAAGTCAATATACAAGAAGGCCGAACGCATGTTCACTGAACTTTGAAAGAAAGGATTTTCCACGGGTTGACATTTTATTTACCAACTAGAAAGAGTTTTTCCCCTCCTTCTAACTTTTTGCTGCCTTTTTTTCTGTACGTGTCATACTTCTAGAAATGTTTTTAGACACATTTATTCTTCTCCAGAAAAATAACCATTTTTATAGCCTACATTCGTAGTGTTTTCCTTTTTTCGATGGACTTCTCAATATTTTCTTTATTTCTTCATGGAATCAGATGTGAACCTAATAGGTAAAATCACATTTATGAGCTAAAAAACACTGGAACGTTTTGATAGCTCTTTTAAAAAATACGAAATATATATTTTTGATGTTTGCTTGTTCCATTTTTTAAACTGTAAAACAAAATGTTTTTTTTTTCCTGAAAGATTTGTTTCATTACACTTAAAGTGCTAATCGATTCAGTTATTAAATCCATATAACAGTACATCATAAATTATGTATTATCTGTCTTACATCTGCGAAAAATATTATTTTAGTAGTGAAAGGATCATAACACGTAGAATTTAAAAAGTTATAGTACATGTAGTTATTTCGCTATAATTCTGTTTATACTTCCTAAAACATGCAAGTTATATTTGTATAAGTTTACTTATGTATATAATATTATTTTAGCTGATTTCAAAAACATTCCTATTTTATGAAGCTTATGTTTATTTTTAGTGAATATTTTCTTCAAAAAACGGAACATATATGTTTTTTTATAACAAAAATGCCTTTTTTTTCCCTAAAAGAAGAAATAAAATTTAATACATAAATTAAGCATGGAATCCAGAATAATAGTCACTTCTTTGTCGAATATTTTAAATTTATTGAAGAATGATTTAAAAATACAATCTTACTTTAAAGATAGTTTTAAAAACAATGTTTATGTTTCAAATCAGATGAAAAATCACTCATTCTATTTTTCAATGACTTGATTAGAAAACGCGTAGTGCAATTTGGAAGAATTCTTTTAGAAAAATTCTCTAAACAAACGCACCGGAGAGAACCTCACAAATTAAGGAAAAAACGAAATTTGTGATGTTCTTACAAATAATTGACACATGTTATTTGTCTTTCCCTATTCAGTACATATATATTATCATTTTTCTGTTTCGTAAGACTTTGTTTTAGATAAATCAGAAGAAAAAAATTAATAAAATTTTAAAGTTTGTTAGGTTAAGAAATCTTAAGGGTAATACAAGAAATAAATGTATTTTTTTATTAAAAAAAACGTAAATAAATAAAATAAACATAACGCTAACGTAGAATACACATATAGTCAAGGTATTTCCTAAGAATATCAGCCTTAACTTTAAAAGAAGAAATTATATCTCTTGTCGTAAACGAAGGTCTTATTTTGACATAGTGAAACAACGTAAGCTCTGGTCACTCTTGGGATTCACCTTTCATGTAAAAAGCGAAGAAAAATACAGAAAAAAAAAATCATTTTTTATTATTCAGATATGTCTCTTGTATTTTTTCACTAGTTTCAGTCCGAAAATCGGATTTTCTCGAATAAAAAAAAGTTTCACATAAAAATTGTTTTTGCGAAAGCAAATAATAAGAATCGGATTTCTATCCATACTCAAAACTCAATTTTGCATTTTTAGATTCGGCTTGTGAACTAATATTAGATATGCACCATTTTTTCATCTAAGAAAATTCTAATTTTGACAAAGAATGCGAAAAAAATTTCTACATCAAGAAAGAGATGGGAAGAAATACAGTAATTATGCTTCCTTTTTTAAACTTAAATGCTTCATAAACCACGGTTTATAAGAGTATCTGGCACGATACGGAACAACCTATTTTGATAAAATTTTAATATTATGTTCTAAATAATATTGTTGCAAATTTGCATAGGGAAAAAGCAGCCAATGAATCCAACTACTTGAATAACAACAGATTTATTACTGAACAAAGGTCGAGCAAATAACTAACTACACGAAGACAAGTCGATGTTCATACACGAAGAAGTCTAATAATAGATTATTTATAGTAATTGAAAACACACTTCAATTATAAGCAAGCTTTACAGTGCTCGAGTAACATCTGAATAGAATAGTTCCACTACCCTGAAATCAGACAAATGAAGTCTTTCTTTTCGCAGACAACGGCAAAAGCAGATACTTATCTCGATTGATTCAGCCGTTATAGACTCATAGAAATTTCCGGAAGGATTGGTCCAAGAAACTTCTCGAGGGTTCTTTGCCTTTATCATTTAACACTAAATTTGCCACCAAGGGTGATAAATTCACCAATCTGGTAAACCTGGATTCATCTTATTTTTGCTATAATCTTATATTTCAAGTTCATGCTAAGAAGCAAACTTCCTCTGTAAAACTCAATTTTCCACAAGCAGACTATTAATGCAGGTAAAACATCATACGTGACGTGTTTCTGTATGAAAACAATTTAGTTAAAATACATAAAAAAGTGTATTTTTATTTGATTTATCCAATAAAATTTAAGTAATTAAAGGAAATATTTTGTAAATTTCAAAAATTATATTCTGTATTTTTGTAATTTCTCAGAAATTGTATAATGTGGGAAAGAGATAAATGTTTTTATAAGTTTTTTACATATAAGTCAAGAAAATTGGAAGAAAATCCATATATAGTGATTTTAAAAATCATTAAATATTTATTTACACGAAGAATATAGCTTTGTTGCTAATTTTTAGCTGTAATTTTTTTATCATATACTTATTTAATATTTTTTTAAAAATTCTTATCAGAAAACCCTTTTTTTTAAAATCAGTTTTAGTTTCCTTTATACATTAGAATCTCATTATGAGATCAGGATTTAAATCTATCAATATTATATTAACTTTGTTACTTAATTTTTCACCAGAGTGTTGGAAAAGAGTTTTGAGTTAATCATGATCTTGGATTTAATTAGGCTCGACAATTTTTCTACTTACATTAACGATCTCAAAAAAAGAAAAAAAAAATTATTGGGCTTTAAAAGAGGTTTATATTTTAGTACCTGATTTTTTTCACTTTGGGTGTCTAACATTACAACGGATATTTACCTATTATATTGACATCCAATTTCGCCAAATCTGAAGATGTCGCTATTTAAAAAATAATATTGCTAAATGATGCCATCGTTATTACTATTAAGTTCAAATATGCACGTAAATGGTTTAAATTATTGGCCGCATTTTGCGGTATTTGATGATATTTTTTTGATTTGCCAGAATTACTCGATGCTATGAAACGTAAGTACCTTTTAACGGTATCTGGATAGTCATTGCAACTCTTGTTAGGATGCACTTTTTTATCAATATATATTATAAATAATTCTATTATTATAAATATTTAGATATCATCCATATAAGCTATGCTTTCTATAAATGCTATACTGTTCGAATTAATTGGGACAAACGGTAAGAAAACCACTTTTTCTAAAATCTTACCTTTTAAGCATTACATACCTTAAGTAGACAGAAAAACCTCTATATTAGTACGATATATGTCCTCATGTAGCAGAAATCACCTCCAACTCGTCTTGGTATGGACAACACACATCGCACATGCTCTTAACTTCATAATCGGGGAACCACACTTGTATAGCACTTTTTATCATTTTAGTTCTGTTGTCGTGCAACTCATCTTAGCTATACGATTTTTGAAAATATGTCAAAACCCTCAATAGGATTTAGGTCTGGTAAATTACCAGGTCAATTAAGCAATTTTATTTTGTTTTCAAGCATAAAAGTCTGGACCAATTTCGAATTGTGACAAGAAGCCAAGTCATGTTGAAATGTTCCATCAAATGTTTCTAGGAATGTAATAATTCTATTGCGTAATATTTATATGCATTTGTCAGAATTCATCGTGGCTTTAAGAGGAACTAAGTTTCTAGTGCCCTTTGTTGTAAAAAAACCCTAAAACATATTTGTTTATGAGGGTGTTTTACAGTCAGTTGGTATGATCTGGTAGCAGAGTTTCATCTTCATTTCGTCTAACAGCCCCTAATTTGCATCCCTGCATAAATAAATGTGTTTCATCACTGAAATTCACCTTTTTCTAGTCGTTAACAGTCCACGATCTCTATTTTTTGGCGCATGCTAAACATTTTTTCACCTTTTTCTGAACTGGAAACTGCTTTATCCTCGGTCTTGATGCCTTACGGCTCACTTCCAGATGCCTTTTCCGTATAGTTGAGGGGCTCACTTCAACACCGAAATTCAATAAACTCGTCGAAGGTCTTTGCTTATATCTCTTAGACTTATTTTGATATTTCTTATTAGAATTTTATCAGTTTTTGGAGTAATTTTCCATTTGTGTCCACTTTTCCTTTTCTTTTTGGAGACGATGTCCAGGTATCTTGAAATGTTCTTAAAATTCTTGAAACACTTGAGTTTTCCACACCAACTACTGTAGCTATATCTT